>PVJS01037270.1:0-20012 GCA_004027185.1 Glis glis
TGTTTTTTTTTTTTTTGCGGTACCAGGGATTGAACCCAGGGGCGTTCTACCTCCGCGCTATACCCCCAGCCCTATTTTTTATACTTTATTTTGAAACCGGGTCTCACAAAGTTGCGGAGAGCCTCACTAAGTAGAGAGAGAGAGAGAGAGAGAGAGAAAGGGAGAGAGAGAGAGAGAGAGAGTGAGCTGAGGCTGGCCACGAACCCGGATCCTCGGGTCTCCGCCTCCCAAAGTACTGGGATTACAAGCGTGCACCACCACGCCTGGCTATTCTTTATTTTGAAACAGAGTCTTGCTAAGTTGTGGAGGGCCTCACTAAGTAGCTGAGGCTGGGTGCGAACCCGGATCCTCCTGTCTCAGCCTCCCAAGTACTGGGATTACAAGTGTGCGCCACCACACCCAGCTGTTGAAATCTAATGCCTAGTGTGCAGGTGTTTGGAGGCAGGGCTTTGGGGAGATGATTAAGTCATGAGGATAGAGTCTGATGAAGAGGATTAGTGCTCTAATTAGTGAAAGAGGCCCCAGAGAAAGATCCCTCACCCCTCCACCACATGAAGTTACAGTGATGTCTTTCTATAAGGATGACACTCTATTTGGGTTGTCACCAGTCACCAAATCTGTCAACATTTTGACCTTGGATTACTCAGCAGCTAATAGTATGAGAAAACAATTTCTGTCATTTCTAAGCCATCCAGTTTATGGTATTTTGTGGTAGTAGCCCAATCAGACTAAGACAGCTCCCCTACTGAGGAAATTGGTATAGAGACTACAGAATCATCTCTGCTATTTTTCTTTTCTTCTAATATTTCTTTCAAAACAAACCTCAATTTCATCCTTCCATGAAGTTTTCCACTAGTACACTAAGACTTTTTTAATACCTTTGTTAACAAATTTATTAGCAAATCTGCTATGCAGGTCTCAATTTCTCCCTCCTTAATTGCTGCCTGTCCTCTAGTTGAGTTCCTTTGGGGTAAGTCTTACTGCCTTCTTCTCTATTCTATTCTTCTGCTTCCAAGTACCTAATACAGTGGTTTATATACAACATAGACTCAGAATGGTTGGGGAAATTTAATGACTTAGGTTTTTCGTATTCTAGTCTAGATTTTCCCTGTGGTGCTTTCATATTGATGCTATTTCGTGATTTAGGGGTTTATGGGCTTTTTGATGTTCTAGAAGCAGGTGTAAAGATGTTTTATACATTTATAAAAGAACTTTCTAAGCCGGGCGTGGTGGTGCACGCTTGTAATCCCAGTACTTTGGGAGGCAGAGACCGGAGGATCCGGGTTCGCGGCCAGCCTCAGCTCTCTCTCTTTCTCTCTCTCTCTCTCTCACTACTTAGTGAGGCCCTCTGCAACTTTGTGAGACCCAGTTTCAAAATAAAGTATAAAAAAATAGGGCCAGGGGTGTAGTGCGGAGGTAGAATGCCCCTGGGTTCAATCCCCGGTACCGCAAAAAAAGAGAACTTTCTAAATTTCTATTGCTAAAAGAATAGATTTTAATAATATTATATTACCACAAAAATGCTAAGTTGGTGAGGTGATGTGTTTGTTAGCTTGATTTAGTCTTTCCATAATGTATACAAGACTAAGACATCACATTGCACCCCATAAATATTTTTAATTATTATTTATCAGATTAAAATGTATTCTAAAAAGATAATAAAATAATTTGAACTCTCATTGTTACCTTGGCAGCACTCTCAAATTGCCTTGTTTGTTCATTCACTCTCAAAATGGAGCTACTTTCCATGGGGTTTAACTTGTGGCGTTTTTCCCACAATGTCATGTTCACACTACTACCTATCATGTAGGCCTCTTACCTCCTTCTTAACCATTGTGAAACTTATAGCAAGGAGAGGAGAGAGACAACAGGGTTATGACTGGTTAGTTGTAACAGTGCCATATTGATTCCCTGAAACATTGGGCACATCTCCCTAGTTTTGCCTTTTAGGAAACAGCTTCCCTTACATGCCACATCCTTATAGACATAATCTTCTTGCCCTCTTATAGAAATAAAGTTTAAAGAATTATACTGTAGATTCTTAAAGGTATTTAAACAAGATGGCCTTCTGGATCTTCAAGATCATGGTAAATGCGCCACTTTTGATCTCAGCTCAGCTGGGAAATCTTTTCTTTTGTACAAACTTTAGAAAAATCAATATAAATGGCTCTGAGATAAAAATTAATCCTCACTCAACCCTTGTGTTTCCTTACATGCCATCTGATTGCTGCTGAAACAAAAAATAGGGCTGCCTGGTTTCATGAAATATTTTACAGTGGAAATAATCCTCATTTTATTTTGGAGAAAAGCAAATGGTAATTTCTGAGTTATTTAGATAACTAAGGCACAAACATAGTTTCTGAAAGGCCTAAGGGTTGTGTGATTTGGATAAAAGGATTCCATGGTGGGCATTTGTTGTGAGATCTTTTATCCCTCCCCGGAATGTGAGGAATATGAGTGAGAGAATCACGGGCTCCTCATGAAGTAATGAGCCTCTCTATGAGCTGACCTCTAACACAGCTCATTGAAGATTCCCTTTCACAGCATGTTTACACAGTGACTATTTGGCTGTTAAGCAAATACAGTATTTAATAGGCCCAGAGTGATCTGCTTACATGGGAGCCTGTAATAATCAGAAGGAGACCATGCCAGAATATTAAGAAATTAATACATGGCTTAGACAAGCAATGATCCTTGAAGAGAACAACAGTTTGTGGAAGACAAGACAAATGCCACCTGCCACAGTGACTCCAGGGGAAGATCCAGGCTGTGGTCTCCTCTGGAGCAAATGCAGTTTTCCAGCATCTTGAACAGCCAGCTGAGGTGGAACGCCGGGAAAATGAGTCAACTCTTTGGTTGTACCCTGGGCGCTCATCCCCCACGTCACTGGGGATGACATTGTGCAAGTTACAACAGCTGGTGTTTTCGTGCCACCAAACTTACTCCCAGTTTCTGTGGCACCCTGTGGATCTCTATGGAACCTCAGAGGGATCTGTGGGTCACATTTGTCATTTGTTGTGAGTTCTGGGCCAGGCCCAGTACTCAAGTTCTTTCTGTCTCTTTAATTGACATTATGTCAAATAATCCCAATAGTAGGTATGTATGTGTTTACTCTCTATTTTATAGATAAGGAATTACTAGCCCAGAGAAGATAGGTGACTTGTCCAAGGTCACATTGCTTTTAGGATGGAGCTGAGACTCAAACATTTTATTCTGAAGTCATTGAATTGGGATATTCAGTATATTGTGATTACAGGAATGTCATGTAGTTAGCAGCTTCTTTTACAAGCAAGTCATCATGGGGGCAAAAATGTCATAGTGAGTTAGAAGAGCATCAGCTTTGGTGACCTCTAGGGACTGTGGCTTCTATAAGATGATATGGATTTCGCTGACCCTTGCCACTGTCACAGTGTATATAGAACAGCAGCTAGGCAACAAAAATACTAATATGTAAATATTCCCAGGTGTGATGTCCTTCATTCATTCAGATCCTTGACTTTGTTTTGCCAATTGGGATATAGGTGATGTGAAGAAAAACAAAGCTGGTTTCCCAGATAAAGCTCAAAGAAGAGAATCCTTTAGACAAGAATTGTGTCATAATCATCTAAGCATTTTCAGAACCGATTTTTGTTTTCATTAGGATGTAGTCCTCTTAGGTTTTCCCCATGAGGCATCCAGAATCATTCGGATTATTAAAAAACACGATTCCCACATGCGAACAGCAGTTTATAGTTTAGAAAGCTATATCTCACCTGATTCTCACAATAACACTATGATGTAGGGAAGAGAGATAAAATTAGGCTCATTTCATAGATAAATTCATGGAGGTTCATAAACTTTTCTGCAACTACACAGGTTTTTTTGTACTGGGGATTGAAACAAGGGGCATTCTACTTCTGAGCTACACCCCCAACCCAATTTATTTTTATTTTGAAAGAGAGTCTAAGTTCTTGAGGGTCTTACTAAATGACTGAGACTGACCTCAAACCCATGATCCTCCCACTTCAGTCTCACAATAGGCATGGTGGTTACAATAGGCATGTACCACCATACCTGGCCACAACTACACAGCTTTTTAAGAAGCCTGGCTAGAACAAGAGCCCACATTCTGTTCCCTTTGTCTAGGGGCTCCTCCAAAAGCTACCTTAAAGAACACTAGAACAAAAGATATGGCATACTGGATCAATCTAATGATTCATCCCAACAAATATTTCATTTTAGTTGTTCAGAGCCAGAGATATTTCATGAAAGAGTGTGGAGCTACCTCTGCTGACATTGAAATTTGGGGTGCATCCAAACAGCCCAAACCTCTCTTCAGCAGCTGGCCAGATATTGGGCATCCATGACTTTTCCAAAACCTTCTTGAACCTATTTACATTTCTTGGCTTGTCCAACCAACTCTTGGGGAGTAACAAGTTCCACATGTTTACCACCTGCTGTATGAAGGAGTACTTCCTTTAGTTATTATTTTAAATGACTGCTTCCCAGACTTAAGCGCTCCCCTACTCCAATCCCCTTCCCAACCGGTTATAGTCCCCAGCATGCAGTGCCTGTCTGGCTCCCAGCCCTGGCCTGCATACCTCTGCTGCTGTGGGGGTGCATTCCAGGGGCAGAGCAGCAGCACTGCAGCACGAGGAAGCTTGGGATTGCCTTTAGAGAGCAAATGCTGCCTATGTGCTGGAATAAAAATCGGAATGTAACTTTTCCCAAAAATGCCCTGACAGCTAAAAAAGCCAAGCAGTGATTGCTGTTAGAAAACTTTTGTTTTCCTGTGAGTATGTCCTTCTGAAAACCTTCACCATCCTAAGGAATTCCACGCTAGTCCAAATGAAATAACTACAAAATCATACTTGCGTGAATGTACTATTCTGGCTTGAATCCTTTCTAGCGACTGACCTTGCTAATGTGAACATGTTCATATGGTTTAGATTAATGAGTCAATTATTTTTATACAAGCTATCCCTCATGTAGGCTGTTTTCCTTGACTTGACTATGTTAATTAATAAAAAGCATTCAGTCCTCCTTCTACTGGAGTTTGTGGTTAATCAGGTGCAATTATCAATAAAGCCATAGTGAATGTCTATGTGCTCAGGCACCTCTAATGAAAATAGAATATATTTGGCTATGAAGAGTAGTACTCTTCAGCGAGTGCTTCCAGAAGGAAATAAGGCTATGGATCTTGGAAGGCACAAGCTGCCATTATAAATATAGTTGTGTTTTTAATTAAATAAATACTGAAACAAATGTGATTGAATATGAGATAATCCATTCATGTGGATATTACTTCATGTCATGCTTTGAATTAATGCTTCCTAGGGCTTGGCCTGGCTCTTGCTAGTTGCAGAGGGGAATGTGGAAGTATATCCTACATAAATACACAAAGACTTGCATGCTATCCATCTACCTGTACCAGGGAAAGTCCAAAATATCTCAAAACTTATAGAAAAATTTAAGCAACAATTGTTTATATCATTAGTTTCTTTGTTCGATAGAAGTTGGTAAAGGAGTGAATGCAGTTTGCTTAGTGACTGGTGTATAGGGAGCAGTAAAAATGCTAATCTTTATTATTATTACCAATGTTCCTTTGAAAATGTCTCTCTTAGCACTCAATATCTAATTTGATTTTTTAAATTTATTTTTAATATACTTTCATTGGTGCATTATAGTCTCACATCATAATGTAAATAATGTTGTTAAGCCGGGTGTGGTGGCACACACTTGTAATTCCAGTACTTGGGAGGTGGAGACTGGAGGATCCGGGTTCGCGGCCAGCCTCAGCTACTTAGTGAGGCCCTCTGCAACTTCGTGAGACCTGGTTTCAAAATAAAGTATAAAAAATAGGGCCAGGGGTGTAGCTCAGAGGTAGAACACCCCTG
Organism: Glis glis; assembly: GCA_004027185.1. NCBI lineage: Eukaryota > Metazoa > Chordata > Mammalia > Rodentia > Gliridae > Glis > Glis glis. Next base: position 5,877 of record PVJS01037270.1, read on the forward strand.
GGTTCAATCCCCAGTACTGAAAAAAAAATCATGTTGATAGTGACATACATGCACATAGCACTTAATGGGCTTCTCCCCAGCTCTCTTCCCTTCCCCATACAGGGTACTGAGATTGACATTGGTATTTTCACATATGTACATAAAGCTAATGGTAGTAATTCCTTCATTGATCCTCACTCTTCCCCCTCCCCTTCCCCTAGACCACCTCCCTGGCTCCACTGAGGTTTCTCCTCCATTATCTGGAGTCCCTCTTGCATCCCAATTACTCCCTAGCTTCTGCATATTAGAGAAAACATATGACCCTTCACTTTCTGTGTCTGGCTAATCTCACGTAACATAATGTTCTCCAGGTTCTTCCATTTTCCTGCAAATGACATAATTTTGTTCTTTATTGTTGAGTAGAATTCCATTGTGTGGATATCCCATAATTTTGCAATCCATTCATCTGTTGGTGGACACCTAAGTTGGTTCACAATTTGGCTATTGTGAATTGTGCTGCTATGAACATGGATATGCATATATTACTATAGTTCTCTGATTTCAGTCCCTTTGGAAAGATACCCAGGAGTGGTATAGCTGGAACATATGCTGGATCCATTCCCAGTTTTCTGAGAAATCTCCATAATGATCTCCATAGCCCCTAAACTAATTTAGCCCTAAACTAATTTTCAATCCCACCAACAGTGTAGAAGAGTTCCAATTTCCCCACATCCTCGCCAACATTTATTGTTTTTTGGCTTCTTGATGATTACCATTCTGATTGGGGTTAGATAGAATATCAGTATAGTTTTGATTTGCATCTCCCTGATTGCTAATGATAGTGAACATTTTTTCATGTATGTATGGGTCATTTGTATCTGTTTTGTGAAGTGTCTACTTATTTCAATGGCCCATTTTTTGATTTTTTTAGTGTAAAGTCTTTTTTAAGTTCTTTGTATATTCTAGATATTAGTCCTCTATCAGAGGGATAGCTGGCAAAGATCTCCTATCTGTAGGCTTTCTCTTTAGACTCTTGATGGTTTTCTTTAATGAGCAGAAACTTTAGCTCAATGCCATCTTGTTTATTAATTCTTTTTTTAATTTCCTGAGCTATAGGGGTCTTGTTGAGGAAGTTTTTATCTGTGCCTATATGTTGGAATGTTGGACCTATGCCATCCTCTAGTAGCTTCAAAGTCTCTGGTCTGACATCCAGGCTTTTGATCTATCTTGAGTTGACTCCTGTGCAGGGTGAGAGGTAAGGATTTAGTTCCATTTTTTCTACAACTGTATAACCAGTTTTCCCAACACCATTTGTTGAAAAGACTGTCTTTTCTCCAAAGTATGCATTGGCACCTTTGTCGAAGATCAGTTAGCTATAAGTGTGTGGATTTGTTTCTTATATTCTCTTCTTATATTCTGTTCCATTGATCTATGTATCTGTTTTTGTGCCAATACCATGCTATTTTTATTACTATAGCTCTGTAGTATAATTTGAAGTCAGGAATTGTTATGTCTCTGGCATGGTTCTTATTGCTGAGAATTGTTTTTGCTCTTCTGGGTCTTTTGTTTCTCCATATGAAGTTTATGACTGATTTTTCTAGGTCTGTAAAGAATGACATTGGTATTTTGATTGGGATTGCATTGACTCTATATAACACTTCCGGTAGAATGGCCATTTTGATAATATTTATTCTGCCTATCCAAGAGCAAGGGAGATCTTTCCATCTTCTAAGATCTTCAATTTCTTTAGTGTTTTATAATTTTCATTGTAGATGTCTTTTACCTCCTTGGTTAGGTTTATTCCTAGGTATTTTGTTGGCTTTGAGGTTATTGTGAATGGAATTGTTTTCTGGATTTCTTTCTCAGTGGATTCATGGTTGGCATATAGAAAAGCTACTAATTTTTTTTAGATCGATTTTGTATCCTGCTACTTTGCTGAATTTGTTAATCAGCTCTAATAGTCTCTGGGCTGAGATTTTTGGTTTGGGATCTTCTAAATATAGGATCAGGTCATCTGAAAATAGAGATAATTTCAGTTCTTTTCTTATTTGAATTCCTTTGATATCCTTCTCTTGTGTTATTGCTCTGGCAAGAGTCTTGAGGACTATATTGAAAAGAAGTGGTGATAGTGGGCATCCTTGTCTTGTTAGTGATTTTTTTTTTTTTTTTTTGCGGTACTGGGGATTGAGTGCAGGGGCGTTCTACCTCCGCGCTACGTCCCCGGCCCTATTTTTTTATACTTTATTTTGAAACTGGGTCTCACGAAGTTGTGGAGGGCCTCACTAAGGAGAGAGAGAGAGAGAGAGAGAGAGAGAGAGAGAGAGACAGAGAGACAGAGAGAGAGAGACAGAGAGAGAGCGAGAGAGCTGAGGCTGGCCGCGAACCCAGATCCTCCGGTCTCCGCCTCCCAAAGTACTGGGATTATAAGCGTGCGCCACCACGCCCGGCTTGTTAGTGATTTTAAAGGAAATTCCTGCAGTTTTTCCCATTTAATATGATTTTGGCTTTGCGTTTATTGTATATTGCCTTAATGATATTGAGGTAAATTCCTTCTATTCTGATTTTCTGCAGTGTTTTTTTTTTAAACATGAATGGGTGTTGTATTTTGTCAACTGCTTTTCAGCATCTATTGAGATGATCATGTGATTTTTGTCCTTAGTTCTATTTATGTGGCGAATAACATGTATTGATTTCTGTATGTTGAATCAGCCTTGCATTTCTGGGATGAAACCAACTTGGTCACGGTGTACAATTTTCTTGATGTGTTTGAGGAAAGTTTTGTTTTTAGGGTGAGATGGTTAAAACAAGAGTTTTGAGATCCATACATGGTTGGTATATACAAAGCCTTTTAATAAAAGGGAGTAAATAGGTGGTAGGAGTTTAGCTCAGTGGTAGAGTACTTTCCTAGCATGCATGAGGCTCTGCCTTAGTTTAGGTTAAAATACTATGGATTTCAAGATATGACAAGTGCTTCAGATCCTGAGAGATTTTTCAAATTCTGAAATGTCATGTTCCATAGGGATGTTTCTATAACAAGGCTGTGCTGATGTACATACAAAATAAGTGGTTTCCCTCAAAATTTTCCTGCTGCCTGTTGTCACTGAACTGATCTTAAGGACTATGACTCATTGCCCAGGTGGAGCTGAGGCATGGCACACTTACCACTCTGAGGTAAAGATGACTGCTACTCAAGATTTCTTGGTTATAAGTCATGATGGAGAAGGAGACAGAAAGAACACTGAGAAGTTTGGAAAGTTGGTGACAAATCTCATGAAATTTATTAATCTATTTATCTCCAGAGAGGTTAGGTGTGCTGAGGAGGACGGCAAGCTTCCTGGGACTTCACTTCAACAGGCATTCACTGAAGCACTACTCTGGCCCAGGACAATGCAAGGGCTGGAGGTATAACAACAGAGTATTGATAAAGCTCATGCCATTGAGGAGCTTAGAGTTTATTGGAGATGGGTGTCTGGGATGGACTTCAAAGCAGAAGAGCCTGGTAGGAAGAGTGGTATCAAGTACTTTATCTCAATTGAAGGGATAGTTGATTTCACACGGGGCCATAGTGGTGCGTGGCAGTCAAGTTTCACCAACTTGTGAGAGCTGATTGTGTGCATGTCTTTCCAATTATGAGTTCAGTGATATAATGTTGTGGGCTTTACAATCAGCTGTGGTGAGAGTATTTATACCTTAGAAATTGGTAAACACCATGAATTGGGGCTTTTCTTCCCCCAAAGAACCAGTTGTGAAACATTTACCAGTATACTACTCCCTGTGTGTGTGTGTGTGTGGGGGGGCTCTATAAGAAAAGAAGGGGATTATTGGGCTGACTCTTATAGTTTGAGTAGAAAAATGGCCATGTTGGACTTTTAGGAGAAGGATTTGGAGGTTTGGGGCGGGAATTTTTTTTTTCTGAGGAGATGGGGAAAAATGGAACTTGCATCATATATATTTGTGATGATTACAAATCTAGCCAACATTTTGATCATCTACTGCTCTCTGAGGTCAGGTTCTGGGCTCTGTTGTTTTTTAAATAAATATAGCCTTGTACATGATGGACAGACAATAAGTGTGTCTTGTATAAATGAAAAGAATATGGATATTTCTTTAGTCTCCCTCATTACCTATGTGGATTGGGTCAATCATATTCGCTAACTAGAAGCCAAGAACTATGCTAGGCGTGATATGATTTTATACATTTTACAGAAGAAGAAACTAAGATCTGAAGAGGCAGAGGATGAGGAATTTGCTCAAGGTCAGAAAGTTCACAGCAGTAGAAGCAGTATTTAAACCTATTTGATTCCAATTCTCACATTTTTTGACTGTCCCATATATTCTTTAAAATGAGGGGCCATTTGTTACATGTGGATGAGGACAAAAGACAGAATACTCTGGGAGTGAGAGATCACTTGGGGCTGTGGACATGAAGGAGATGTTCCTTAGCTCAAAAATTACTGGTTTAGGTGACAGTCCATCCTCTCTACTGGACTCCTTTGGTGACATTTACGTTAACACCTTGGCTGATCTATGATAACCTTTTCTATTGACTCCTAATCTGAAATACAGTTTGACACACTTACATAGTATGGCAGAAGACTGAAGAATGAAGTTTGGATTTCTTTTTCTATCCCACCCTCACTTCAGTCACTAAGAAAAGATCTTTCAGATCAAAACACTTTATCTCCCCACCTGCAGAAAAATGTCAGACAAAAATGTTTAGAGATAACTTCAGATGTGGTGCACTAGAGTATTGCATCCAAAGGCCAAATGTGACAGGTATAGGGTTTAGGATTATCTATAACTTAAAAAGAGGACACTAAATTTTGGTTCTTCAACAGCTTGCTTCCTGCCTTAGCCCTTATTATGACCTCAGAGTCAGGCTGTACATTATATTTATTCCCATTCTTCAGACTAGGAAATTAACTCTTACTCCTTAAATCATAACCTCCAGTGACTTACCACTCTTGAGTACTGCATCCAACATTCTTACGGTGGTGGAAAAGAATACAGAAGTAAATCTGCACATACATTCTTGGATTTTGCTGGTGAGGGATTAGGAACCAGAGAAGGCATTTAAACATTGCCATTAGGAAATATCTGTAGCGGGAAGACCATGTGGGTAATTACTGAATAATCAGGAAAGGAATAGCAATGAGATCCCCTTATGTTACCCTGTACTAATAGAATTCTTGGTTGAAAACAACCAAAGCTTAATCTGGTCAATTTAATGGAAGGAGGAATTCCTTAGAAGGTGATTACTCATGGCCCCCAGGAATGTTAGATAAGTAGTAATCAAGGGAGGCCAGGCATGGATGCAGAGCAGTCATGGGAGGATCCTGCTGAGGACACCTGTGTCTGCCATTTGGGGACTCAGTTACTGCTAGGCCCACTCACAAGGCCGTCATTATGCTGCTGGGTTCTTTCTCCCTTGGACATCAAGAGATGTCCAGCTTTTGCATCCTTTACTCCACCACAACTACCATGAAAATACTCTGACCAATTCAACATCCTTCCCTCAAAAATATGTGGTCTGAATGGAAGCATCTGATTGGTTGTATTGTCTTGTGGCCCTACTCTCTTCCTGGGAAGATGGAGAGGGACTTTCTCAGGCTTCTCTAGCAGGAAGTGAACTCTGTCTCCTACCAATTCTGTGAGTCATGCAAATAAAAGTTTACATGGGGCAGCCATAAATGACGGTCATGGATATCATCATTTTCCATATCCTAGTTTTAGCATAGAAATGTGCCTCAAGGAATCTGAGATGGCCTTGCTTATAGAGAGCACTGTTCAAACAAGGCGTAACAGTGCAGATGGCAATGAGTCTAATTATGACACATTTATTTCTCAAAATCCATGCCCCCTTGAACCTATTATTTACATACAGAGAAGCTGTCCAAGCCCTGCCTTTGTCTGACTCAGAATGTTCACACGCAGGCTGACTTCTTTCTCACCGGTGCCTTTGCAATTCAGAAGATGTAAAGAGGTTTTCCCCGGGTTTCAGCCTCCCTATCTATTTTGATCATGGAGGTTAATAATGCTGAAAAGCACTCAGAGTATATAAGGACGCGGAGGAAATGAGAACTCTATGTTTTATGGCTGGGACATGACTGGTAATGTATCTGCCGGGAAAGTTGCCATTCAGAATGCAGCAATGAATATTGAATTCCATCAATTCTCAGCCATTTTCTCCCTCCCCCACACACTCTGCCCCCTTGATTCCTACATGGGAAAGGTGTATGCCATAGCTGTTTTCCTTGGCGGGCTCTGCCAGTGCTGGGCAATGGCTTACACCCTGGCCACATTGGAAGCACATGGGAGCTGTTCAGAAGCATGATGCCTGGGTTGTACCCTAAGCCAATTAAATTAGAATATTTGGGGAGAAGCCCAGGTGTCAGGATTTTTTTTCTTAAGCTCCTTAGATGGTGCCACTGTGCATGTAGAATCACTGTAGCTCAAGCCCCTAAACTCTACACGAACCAGATTTACCTTAGAACAAGCACCAGGCACCAGAAATGGAGATTCATTCATTCTCTCTCTCTGTTTCTCTCTCACACTCTCTCGATTGAAATGATCATTCCTGAAACAAGTATTATACAGTACAGCAAACATGATTTCGAATGCTCATTTTCTAGCTGTGGTCCTGGGCAGGTTACTTTAGCACTCTGGCCTTCAGCTTCCCTGCCTGTAGTAATTTCTGCCTCCCAGTGTTGTTGGGAGGATTAAATAATAAATTTCACATTCTTGTGGTAGTATCTGGAATGGATTAGGTCCCAATGCATCCTAATGTTATACCATCTAAAGTCATACTAAGGTGGGGGTTCATAAATCCTAGCCAGTCTTATTATTGCACAGCCTGAGAGTTCTCAGAGCATTTTAATATATACTTTTCCACCATATTTTAAGCACCATCCTTTGTCATATGCTAGTCTGGAATTTACCACCCCATTTTAGAGATGAGGACACTGAAATCCAGAAAGTGGGAGTGTGCTTCACTGCGCGCATGGGTCTACTCACTTGGACATTGTCTCCACTATGAGATAAGCAGCTACGGCTGTAAAGTCCTCTTCCTTCCCAGGACTGCCTTGCCCTGACTTAAGGGCCCCTCTTGCTTCAAGTATCTAAGTATCTAAGGAGGCCAAGAGTGTAGCCAAACTGTCAGGAGGGAAAAGTTGACTGTCAGCTCCCTCAGTCTCTGCTTTTAGCCTCTACCTTTCCAATTCTACTGGTCAATGCTTGCAGGAAAAAGATCTGATGTCAGTCAGTCACACTTTAGTATGACTTTAGATGGGTTAATAGTAGGTGCATAGGGATCTAGTTCATCCATCACTTTGCAGGTGAGCAAGTCCAGGTCAAAAGAGAAAAATCATCTGGCCCAGGTTCATGCAGCTAATTAGAGCTGGGGCAAGGAAACAGCCATTCTGATTCCCCCCATCCAGTTCTCCTTCCAAATAAAAATTCCCTTTTCCTCATTTCAATTCATTTTCATTTTTATTTGTTGCTTCATTTCCAGATGTAGATAGATATTTCTCCACTTGAGGAAATTTCTTCTTCCTAAATACCTTTAAAGAGAAACATTAGGGTGAAGTAATCCTTGCAGGAAGAAGGAAGATCCAAGGAGTTATGAAATTTACTGTTTCAAAACATATCCAGTGTCGGGCATGGTGGTGCATGCCTGTAATCCTTGTACTTGGAAGACTGAAATAAGAGAGTCATAGGTTCAAAGACAGCCTCAGAAATGTAGTGAAACTCTCAGCAACCTATGGAGACCCTGTTTCAAACAAAAAAAAAAAATAAAAAGGGCTGGGGTATAATAACAAAAAACATGCCCAGCGGACAGAGTCTAGTGATGGTTGCATTCCAAATAGTAACACAAATGAGCCCTGGGGATGGGGAAAAGTAAAGCCAATGAGTGAACTGTCTGCTGCTTCCATAAGGAGGCTTATTTTTGTTGGGAGGTTGGGAATCAGAGCATACTTGAATCCTTATCTAAACCTAGTACATGGGAGACAGACAGGAGGATCGCAGGTTCGTGGCCAGCCTCAGCAACTTAGTGAGGCCCTCTGCAACTTAGTGAGACCCTGCTTCAAAATAAAAAATAATACAGGGCTGTGAGTGTAGCTCAGAGGATGGTTCAATCCACAGAACAACAAAAATAAAGTGCTCAGTGAAGTTCTTGTACATAGAACTTATTAAAATTTTGACTACTTTTGAATATCTTAATTTTCTTTATTTTCTTGCACCAAATCAGATCAAAGGGGGAGGCATCTTAATATTTATTGCCTTTTTTAAGATATCAGGAACTTGACATATTATTTTTTCTAATACTTTCCTGAACATTATATGATGGGAATGTCTAGTTCCATTTTACAGAGGAACAAACTGAGACTCAGGTCAATTTGTTTAGGGTCAAAATAACCAGTAAGCCAGGGACTCAAGATTTAAGCTTGGTGTATGTGACCCTAAAGCCCATGCCTTTTCTAATTAATTGAAAAGTATTGCATGAGATTAGAAAAAATTTAACCCTTCTACCTGCCACTTTGTTAACTCGGTACCAAATCCATGACAAAACTGATGATTTCATTGAATCAACTGGTTATAGTGGTCATGTAGACCTAGCAAGGTCTCAACCAAGAAATTCTTCCTTCTACTTGAGATTAAATAGTCTACAAAGAAATGTAGAATCTTCCTCCTCCGGAATGTTCTAAAAGCAGGACAGGCAATCCATCTCTGCCTGTTTTATCACTGGCCTTTGAGGGAGCAATGGAGTAAAAACAGCCTCTTGTATTTTCTTCCTCATCTGTCTATGCAAGATGATTATATTTCAAAAGGAATTTCTATCACTAAGCAGAATCTGGGTATCAGTCCATAAAACAGTGAGTATTGTTGAAAGGAGTCAATAGTAATAGCTAACATTTATGTAAGGCATTTAAAGCTTCCAGAACTCATTCACATACACTTTCACCTGAAACTCATATCAACTATGAAAAGTAAGATGAATGAGTATTATTACTATTTGCTTTACCTGTCATGTGAAAAAGAGAGGTGCAGAACTTAGAGGATTTCCCCCATATCCTAAGGATCATAGCTAGCCACATTCAAACCTGAGTCTGTCCAACTCCGGAGTCAGAGTTTTCTACCTAAGACCTCCCTACTCAAAAAGTACTCCTGGCTGGGCATGGTGGTGCATGCCTGTAATCTCAATACTTGGGAGGGTGAGACAGGAGGATCACAGGTTCGAGGCCAGCTTCAGCAACTTAACAAGGCCCTCACCAACTTACTGAGACTGTTTCAAAATGGGGCTGGGGGTTGTAGCTCAGAGGTAGAACACCCCTGGGTTCAATCCCCAGTAACACACACATAGGCAGTCTCTGAACTAGGAGTGTGGGCACTACCAAGTGCTTGTAGAAATGCAGAATCCCCGATCTCATGCCAGACACACTGAATCAGTTCTATGGCTTAGCAAGATCGTCATATGATGAAATATACAGCTGGGCGTGGTGGCGCATGCTTATAATCCCAGTAGTTGGGAGGCTGAAACAGGAAGATTGCAGGTTTGAGGCCAGTTTCAGAAAGTAGTGAGAAACTCATCAATCTAGCAAGATCCTGTTTCAAAATAATATAGGGCTGGGGGTATAGCTCAGAGGTAAAATTCCCCTGGGTTCAACCCCAGTACCACAAAAGAAAAAAACAAATATGCATTTTTTTCACTGACAAGAGTTACTTATTAGGCAATATCACCTCTGATGTTTGTACATTAGTATTAATGATATTAACTTAAGATCATAAGGCTCCCATAAGTAAGAATTCAGTGGCTTCCCACTCAACACTGCCCCTCCCCATTTTCTGGAAATAGGAATTGCTTACAGGCATAAAGCAATTTTGGTTTTATTTTCCTTTGATGTTGCCTTTCAGTCATGTTTTGGGGAAAATGACTAAGTCCAGGTGAGAGGTCACTCAGATGGAAGTGCTGAGCAGGTGGAAGGGGGCACAGCCACTGAGTGTGAAGCCACAAGTCCTCTGGTCCCCACAGCACTTCGTAGGTGTGACAGGTACTACGGAGGGGCTTTCTGAGAACCTCTCCAGGTTTCCAAGCAGGTATTTCTGACTCACTTAGAGATGGGATGTGCTGAGACCAGACGCCTTGCCTGAGTGGACCCTTTCCAAACAGCATCTGGTTAGTTTCATTGACCCCAGCAAAGCCCCAAGGAGCCTGAGCAGGCTTTCTCTGCCCAATGTCTGGGCTTTCTGTTCTTTAAAGAGTTAGCTCTGTTTCCAAGACAGGACTGCTCTCTAGAAGTTTCCCTCAGCTACACAGCACTCCCCCAGTCCCTGGAAGAAGTGTCCAGCAGGCACCTAGTGGCCTGTTGGCATTGTGGCCCTGTCCAGCACGCTGCTCTTGTCCCAGGGTGGCTCTTCGTCCCCTCTCAGTAGATCTTAGTGAGTAAGGAAGAACACGTTTTAAGAATATTTTTTGCCCTGCTGTAAAAACAAGGAATTTATGAGCATGCCGATGTGAAAAGAGGGCCTGGGGAATCATTACTGAAAGCATAAAAGACTAATTTTCCCCATAAAATGGCAGCAATAAATGTCCTGTAAATATGGGCCTCCACTGACTCCTTCTTCAAAAGCATATTTTTACCCCCAATCCAGTGGAGTCTATTTCATACCTAACAGAATAAAGGGACTCAGTCTCTGTTCACACACACCTGAAGTGAGGCAGAACATACAGGAGAGAGTCAAGGAGGACACAGCCTGCTCCAGTGGTCTCCGAGCTTAGGAGGGAGGGCGGAAGGGAGGGAAGAAGGAAGGGCAGGGATAGGAAGAAAGCTGGCAAAGGATCAGCAAAGGAGGCTATCAGACTGTCAAGTTGCAGAAGGTGAGCAATGGAGAAGAGGAGGCACTGTCCTGAAATTCCAGGAATCTGCAGTGCTTCTTCTGATGCTTCAAAGTTGGGGAAAATAGTATCTTTCACAATATCTATTTATAAAAATTAAGCCCAAATTTGGCTATAAGCTCTGTAGATTTTCTCCCTCCCATTGCTAATCTATGAATGTGGAAAGCATTTGAACTTGAGGGAGTTCTGTAAAACATTGAAATTTTAGCTCACTTTTGCATGGTCAGCAGATCAACAAGCAGATGCTGAATTTTCAGGGTGTCAGCCAAGATTTCCCTTGCTTTTCTGATATGCTGAGAGATTGTGGCTGTCTAGGCGGTGGATCCATGGGGAGGAGGTGCTGCTCGTAGGGAGCCTCCCTCGGTGGATGAAGATGGGGGGTGAAGTCTGTGCTTGCTAGTGTTCAAGGAGGAGGAGAGAGAGAAGAAGAGAAGGAAGAGGAGGAGAGGAGGGAGGAGGAGGAGGAAGAAAGAGAGGGGTTGAAAGGGAGATGGAAGGTAGAATGTTGTAGGTCATTTATCTAAAACATAGATCAGATCCAGCCAATCATTCAGATGTTAGAGTATCTACAGTTGCCTCAAACTGGATTGCAGGAGATTAAAATAAAGAATAGGAGATGCTGTTCACTTACAAGAATGTAAATATTAGAAAATTGTTTTATGTCTTATTGAAGAATTATCTTCTTACCATGATCTAATGTCTCTGTTGCTGTTCTTTCTTGTTCTGGAAGCTACTTTGTCTGATATAATATCATCACTCCATCTTTATGTAGTGTCTACATGGCATATCTTTTCTTATTCTTTTAGTTTTAAAAAATGAAATTTGGGAGGAATAATTTTACATTTATTGAAAGTTACAAAGACAATATAAGATTTCCCATGTATCTCTCTAAAAAAAAAAGAATAAAAACAATTAAGAATATCAAGCTTTTAATGACCAGGAATGGTCTGTAATAGACTCCTGTCCTGTTACAGACCACTTAGAGAAATACAGTACCTCTCTGTTTTCCAAGTACATTCATATGCAATATGTGATTGAAAATGGAGTCGGCTATTTTAGAGATCACAGAGTGTGTTAAAGTGAGATCACAGATCTTGCTGTCCTGCATGCAACAGAGTTAGGCAATTGGTTTGTCTAGCTCTTTTACTCTAAATTAATGGATTTTTTACCTAGAGAGATACTAGTCCTAATTGAATGTTCTTTAGGTAGCAGGACTCCCAGTCTAAGCTTACTGGCCCTGCAACCCTGTTTCTCTTCATTTAATAATGCAGCCTTCCTCTTTCTTTGTATCATCTACCTCATTTAGGTCTGAATGTGAGTCCAGGCAGAGAATGTGAAAGACTTGAACCAAGAAGATAAGCTCATCTGTTTAAAGACAGTTGGAAAAAAGTAATACTTTTCCTTAACTGGGAAGAGATACTTGCTAATATAGTGAGGTCTTTTTTTTAAGAAAAACGAGAATGCATATATTCATTTGTCTTCATACTTTATTATTAGCTATCAGTTTTGACTTCTCAGAGTCCTGTCACCTACCCCAGAGGACCTTCATTGGGGCTGATATTGGCACCGATTCAGATTACATTAGTGTGAATTTGGATTTTGCACTGCCTGCTGCTTAGTAATAATCTGCAGTTTTGTCCCCATAGCATCATTAGCACCTTCTTCCTCCAGGTGCTGACTAGGGGCTGCAGAAAGCCCCCAAGCCTATAGCAATTTACACCTATTGACTCTCCCTGCAGCTAATTCATCTTCATGATCTGTCAAATTATTCTCTCAACTCCTTAACTCTCTCACTGTCCAGAGTCGATTGATTTTTGAGCCTTATAACAAGGTGAGGGAGGTGAAGGGCGCTGCAGATCACCTTATTGGCATCTTCCTCTTTCCAGATGAGAAAAGTGAAGGTTGGAGAGGTTAAGGGATTTGTTCAGAGAGGCAGAGGCAGAGTTGAGCCTAGATCCTGTTCCCCCCAATACTCATTGGACATTGTTTTAATTGCCCTGACTATAGCTTGAGCTCAAGTGGGCAACTCCAAGGCTCAATGAACTCATGGACATACAATCCTTCCTGATGGAACTGCTTACATCTTAATATAATTAAAAAAGCTAAAATCGAAAATTACAGAAATTTTTATAATTCTGTGACATGTGTTAGCCTTGAGAGGCTGCACACATGTTAAATTTCTATAGAATTTATTCCTTAACATAATGGGTCATATGATCACTCCACTTTTCTTCCTGCATCTGGTCAGCCATCAATTCTGTTGAGCATTGCCTCTTGAAAGTGTTTCTAAATTCTTTCTCCAGTCCCTGGTCTTAAATCTCTCCTCTGTTTCAGATCCAGAGGACTGCAGTAGCTTCTTAGCCAGTTTCCTCACTACCCTCCACTCCTGATTTCCCTAAATCTCTCTCCCACATTCATTTCAGGGTTATGGCTTAAAACTGATCCTGTCCTTCCTCCGCATACCTTTGAGGTGATTCCTTCTCCTCACTTAGAGAATGGTTTTCAAACTGAGCTATGCAGAGTCTTTCCAAGGGGGTCCATGTGCATGGATTTTAAGAAGTCCATTTCTGGATATTTAATATCCCAATGAGCCAGCAATCACAGATTCTTCTGTCCCTTACAAAAGAAAGGTAGGCTTTTTAGTAAACCTAAATCTTACGTTGTACATTGTCCCGGGGTATAAAAATCTCTGAATACTAAAGAAGGGATGAATTGAAACACTGGTTTTTGTAGAAGCTTTCTTTGATCGTTAATCACTTTACCTTATTCTGTTTGGTTTCCTGTCTTTGACATCTCTTAGTTAATAGTGGAGCTTGAATTTGGCTGGTGTTGGGATGGTCTGAATTCAGAACAGATGCAGCAATAACAGGTTAATGATTTCAAGTTTTTTGGATGTACCTGGAATTTTTTGGGGGGGATTGGTTTCAATTTTATAATTATATATATTTTTTTATAAATATAATTAACATATATTTTTTTTGCGGTACTGGGGATTGAACGCAGGGGCGTTGTACCTCCACGCTACACCTCTGGCCCTATTTTTTATACTTTATTTTTTTTATTTTTATTTTTTTGCGGTACCGGGGATTGAACCCAGGGGCGTTCTACCTCTGCGCTACACCCCCGGCCCTATTTTTTATGCTTTGTTTTGAAACCAGGTCTCACGAAGTTGCGGAGGGCCTCACTAGGTAGAGAGAGAGAGAGAGACAGGGAGAGAGAACGAGAGAGCTGAGGCTGGCCACGAACCTGGATCCTCCGGTCTC
>PVJS01037271.1:0-20011 GCA_004027185.1 Glis glis
TGGGGATTGAACCCAAGGGCATTCTACCTCCAAGCTACACCCCCAGGCCTATTTTTTATCCTTTATTTTGAAACAGGGTCTCACTAAGTTGCAGAGGGCCTCACTAAGTAGCTGAGGCTGGCCGCAAACCCGAATCCTCCTGTCTCAGCCTCCCAAGTACTAGGATTACAAGTATGCACCACCACGCCCGGCTTATTTTATTTTTTATTTATTTTTTTTTTTTGCGGTACCAGGGATTGAACGCAGGGGCGTTCTACCTCCGCGCTACGCCCCCGGCCCTATTTTTTATACTTTATTTTGAAACCGGGTCTCACGAAGTTGCGGAGGGCCTCACTAAGTAGAGAGAGAGACAGAGACAGAGAGAGAGAAAGCTGAGGCTGGCCACGAACCGGATCCTCCGGTCTCCGCCTCCCAAAATACTGGGATTACAAGCGTGCGCCACCACGCCTGGCTGGCTTGTTATGTTTTTTAAGAATGAGTATCTTGGGCTCCCAGGAACTAGTGAAGGAAAGCCTGCTTAGAATACACTTCTTGAGTTTAAGAGTCGCATGGTCCACCCCCGCACTTCAGTGATGAAGGCCTGAAGCTAGGTTGAAGTGGGTGCCCTTGGGCCCCACAAACGCCCACAGGGGAGTAAGAAGTGGAATTGTTTCCTGCTTGGTTATTCCTCCCCTCCCCTGCTGGGGAGACAAGCTGCCCTGGGCTAAGAAGCCTCGTCCCTGCACTGGGCCCACGGAACAGAGCTGGTTTCCAGTCCTGGCTCCAGCATGGCCTCGCTCTGTGACCTTGGGAATATTACCTAGAACCTCCTAGCTGCCCTCTAATCGCGCCCTGCTGGGTCGGAGGAATGAAAAGGAGCTGCTTGGTCCGAGTCCTAAACCATAGTGGGCGTTCAGCTGATGTTGGGGCCTGTCTCCATTCCTCCAGGCAGGAAAGTAAATGACCGGACCCCACATCTGTGAAACAGGAAAATCTGCCTAAAGTCTGTTCAATGGTCTTTTAACGTTCCGTCCAGCTCTAAAGCTCTGAGTCGGGTAGTGATTATTTTACCAGTTAATCTTACGCGTGATCTCATTTCAAGTTACCTCAACTTTTCTCGTCATTGCAACAAATACTATACCACACCCATAAAAAGAAGGATTAGAACATGTTACCCAGATGAGCAGCAGTTCCAGCTGATCTCCAGTGTGTGTGACGTGTATCGTGTCACGCCTGTGTGGGTGTGTGTTTTTTAATAGGCTGGTGGATGGCGAAACCCCAGCCAGTTGTAAGAAGTAGAGGAACTGTTAGCCTCCATTAGCCTTCCAATCTGAGTGTGTACAAGAATGGTTTTCATAAGAAAGTGGCAGGTTACAAGCCGGGCGTGGTGGCGCACACTTGTAATCCAGTACTTGGGAGGCTGAGACAGGATAATCGCAGGTTCGCAGCCAGCCTCAGCTACTTAGTGAGGCGCTCCGCCACTTAGTGAGACCCTGTTTCAAAATAAAGAATAAAAAAAAATAGGGCTGGGAGTGTAGAGGTGGAATGCCCCTGGCTTCAATCCCCAGTACTGCAAAAAAAAAAAAAAAAGAAAGAAAGAAAGAAAGTGGCAAAGGGACAATTTAGCTTGCCAACCACTTCCTGGTTTCTTCCATGCCCTTTAATATGCAAGGTTGGATTTGCAGGTACAATATTTTACTTTTTTTTGTCTTTAAGGTTTTTTTTTGAAGGTCGAGTACAGCAGGGACAGAGGGAGACAGACCCTCCTGCAAGGAAGAAACAGTGTGGACTTGTGGGTCGAGATCCTATGAAACAGGCCAGGTGGCCCTGCCTGTCTGGAACACCTTCCTTGGCTGGCAGGGTGTGATGCAGGGGATAAGGTGCCTCTCCCATTGGGCTCCGAGCCACACCCTTACCTTTTTGAAAAAGATTAGTGACTCATTCTGTTTTTTAACTAAATATTTCAGATATAGTGATTCATGGTTCATTTTTGTTTTTCTGAGACTTACCTAAAAATGGGTATACATTTTATAATCCTTTTGGATCCTTATACAAATTTAATTGTATTTCAGGTGAATTTTCTACATAACCAGCTTAATTTCTGAAGCTGTTAGGACATGGGTCATATAAGTTGATCACTCTAAAATGTGAGAAGTCCTGAAGAGCCAAACATAGGTCCTTTTTTGTTTTTTCAGTTTCAATTCGTTGATTGGTTTTTAATACTGGGAGTGGGTCAAACACCATGTTGTGTGTGTGTGTGTGTGTGTGTGTGTGTGTGTGTGTGTGTTTCTGGGGATTGAATCCAGGGGCATTCTACCTCCCATCTATACCCCAGCCCTTTTTATTTTTTGTTTTGAAATAGGGTCTCACTAGGTTGCTGAGGCTGTCCTCAAACCTGTGATCCTCCTGTTTTAGCCTCCCACTTTCTGGGATTATAGGCATGTGCCACTACACCCGTCTACACCATGTTCTTAAGATAATACAATTTAAACCATAGGTTAATGTTATACTCATTAAGTGAATTTCAAATGAGAGTTATGACAGAAATATGCTACCCTGTTTGAGTTGACATTTTAAATGACTGTTTAAGGAAAGACTGAATTACTTAACTCTGGTAAAAATTAATTTAGGTGGGAGTTTAGTATTTAAGGCAAGTTCAAGAGGATATGAGACCAGGCCCCATCCCCCCCAACAGCAGTTGTGCATAATGCTAGATTTATTAAAATTTTACACGTTCACCTGCGGCAAGTTTGGCTTAAGCTAAAAACTCCCACTTGGGAGTTTCTGTTAGCTTGCTGCTGTCCATGACCCCTGTGAAGGGGTTGGACTGAGTTTCAACTACATAGTTCCGACTTGTAGGGGCCCAAAAGTGTAATCCCTCAGTTTGTTTGTTTTGGTTTACGTGTTTGGGTGACCCTAATCTCTGAGCCAGGGGAGATGGTTGCGCCAGGCTCTGAGTCGGCTTGCCAATCTGCTCACACGCTTCGCACAGGCAGGCCTTGGTGGCCAGCTCGTTGCCCTCGGCCAGTGCCTCTTTAATCTATGCGCTCCCGAAATCTGCACATGAGGATGGGAGAGCGTGAGTGGGCATGGTGTTCTAGAAAAGTCCTCACAGAGTATTCTGAAGCGCTTTTCAGGATTTGGTGCTGGACATATCTAACCTCCATGACTCACTGTAGGACGGTGTCCCAGGAGAGCAGGTCAAGCAGGACTTGGCTCTCTGAGACGACCAGGGGGAGGTCCTTGCGACACTCGCTGGCCGGATTGAGAACAGTAGAGTTTGGGGTCTTCAGAAAATCCAGTACAGAACTTTGATGTTTTTTGGGACAGTCATGCCGTTGACACGTGTACCTAAAGCATGGACTGTGGGTTGGGCCGCAGAGTCTTAGGGATTTGTCCTCATTCAACAGAGGACAATTAGCCATAGGCACTGCAGCCCGGTTCTGTCCGTCACTAATGGTCAGCGCTTGGCCAGGAGTCCAGCCTGGCCAGCATGCCAGCGGGCCCTGCAGGGAGGGGCCGTGAGCTCGGCCGCAGCACCACTGTTCTCAAGCCCTGTGGGCTGCGCAGCTGTGAACAGGCAGCATGGGGATTTAGTCATAAGTGGCAACCTCAAGGCCAACCCAGCAGGGAGTCCCTGGGGCTCCTGGGCCTCAGACTCCACTTCATTGAGCACCCTCGTGCCTGTCTGGGTTAGTAGACGGGCATACTTGTGGTCAGGTATAACGAAGCATAGGTGTTACACCTGGGTCTGGAGGCAATTCTCCAGACCAGAAGAAAGGGTTTTGTTGTTTTTGTTTTTGTTTTGTTTCAGAAAATTAGCACTGATTTCAATAATTTCTTGGCTTTGACTTCTGAAACTCTAGGAAGGGACTGGCTGATTTCCGTAGTCTTGCCACACCCCCCCACCCCGGCCAGCCTCAGATCCGACTCACAGCTTATGAGGGTGCCAGCTCTGTGAGCCCCAGATTGCTCATGCTGCTCATCCTCTTCTCATGACTTCCTCGCCCCAAGCTTAACCCCCCTGCCTCGCTGGGTCTCCGTGCACTCTAACGTCAGGTGAAAAGATGTACTTTGAACATGGATTACTGATGGAGGAGCTATTTTCAAAGCTGTGAGATACTTAGCCAAAAAAAGTACAAGGCGAGTTACTATGCAGTTACAAAATGGTTATTCTCGAACTTTCCTTGGAAAACTGGTAGCCACTTAAAAGAACGAAACACCCAGTGCCACCAAAGTAGGACTCAGGCCTGTTGCCAGAGCCTCCCTGGACTCGATGGCCTCCCGACATAGCCCTCTCCTCTTTCTTCCCTGTCACCGCCAGAGTGGCCTTGCTGTGTGTGGACACGATTCCTCAGGGACTTTGGTGGCTCACCGGCACCTCCAGGGGGAAATCCCAATTTATCGTAAAATTCAAAGGCTTCCTCACATAACCTCCTACCTTTAAAGCGTCATTTCTAGCCCCTGCCCTGGCCTTTCCCCCAGAGCCTGCATGTGTGCACAGACTGCACACAGCCCTGCCGTCCAGCCCCACAGCACCACCCGTCTCCCTGCCGGGCCCCAGCCTTGTCTGAGATGCTCAGATCCCACCCTTCAGAAGTCCTTGCTGTGAAAAAGTCTATCTGTCTCACTTCTGGGTTGCTTTTTGCTTTGCTGTTTGGTACTATTGGTTTGTCACCTTAGCGTTAGCATTATTGTGGGTCTGTCTGTCTAGTTTATGCATCCATTCATTCAGGAACTGTTGATTTGAGCCCATGTGCATGCCGGATACCAGGCTGCAGGGCTAAACAATACGGGACTTGTAGGTTAGAAAAAAGCAGGTGAGACTAGTCTTAGCAGACTGGGAGCCAGCAGAGGGGACTGCAGGGCCCGAGCAGAGTGGCACGCACACGTTGCGGTCCTCCCCAGATCTCCTGCGTGAGCCCTCCCCTCACGGCCCCTCATTGTTCAGAGACGAGCATCTGGTTTCTAGAGTAGGAGACAGTCCACCTACTTCATGGTCCTGTTTGGTGCACCCTTCGCCATGTGGAATATGGCCACACGCCTGATAGTAAGCACACAGGCCTCCAAGAGGTGGCTCTGGGATCGCAAAGCTCATACACCTGTTTAATGAACACAGGTATTAAGTGTGTGATGCGCGCCAGGCACTGGGCTGATGATGAGGCAGGGCTCCAAGTCCTCAAGGACTGTGTGGTGTGAGAGCGCAGCAGGTGTCCCTGAAGGCCTTATACCTAAAACAAGTACTCTCCCTTTACAAACACATCTAACAGGATGGTATTTTATTAGTTTTTCTAGCTCACAGCCAATTATCAGTAAACAGAGAGGATGTTGGGAGGGCTGGTAACTGTCGACATAGAAATGACATTAGCCAGTAAGGAGGAGGAAGACAAAGAGCCCTTCAAAGGAGATGGCAGGACTATAATTAAAATGGTCTCAACAAGCCAGTTGGTGTGAGGCTGAGACCCAGTAAATCTCCGTAGCCCCCGAGGACATCATTACCTGATGGACTCCAGTAATTGATGTTCCTGTAATGACTAAATCACTCCAGAGGAAAGGGCAGGAGCAGCTATAATTCATTCATTCATCCATCCATCCCTCCCTTCCTCCCTCCCTTCCTCCCTCCCTGTCTCCCTCCCTCCCTTCCTTCCTTCCTTCCTTCCTGCCCTCCCTCCCTCTTTTTAAATTTTGTTTTAAAGATTTCCATCTTCCTCCCAAATGGATAAAATGTGTTTCTGCTTCAGAACAAGTCAGTTGCCTGGGAAGTTTATTTATATGGAAGGGATTGTTCCTCAGCGGAACCACGTGCATGAAACATAACTCCTGTGGTCGAGTCCTCGCCGTACGTACAACCAAGAGTGCACAGCTACCGAGGAGAGACTAGTCGGCTCCTCTGAACGTACTGTGAGCAGGATTTCATCACCAGAAGGGTCTAAAGGAGACTGCTCCAAAGTTTATTTTTAATCAGTCATCCACTTGTAAAAACCACGCCATGTGTGGTATATTGAAGTATGGCGTGAGGGAGGATGCAGCTTGGGGAAGATGACCACCAGACTGCAGGTGATGGGAGGTTACGCTGCCACGGTGGGGGAGGGGTTGTAACTGACCGCCTCTGCCACACCCCTGGTCTGCAGGAGTCATGACGGGTCTGTTACTGATGGGTGGGTAACCGCAAACGTTTCTGTAAGGAGACCGTAAATACTTCAGGCTTGCGGGTTGCATGGTCTCCACCGCCGCCGCTCAGCCCTCCCCACTGCTTCCAGAGCAGCCAGAGACAGTCTGTCATCGAATGGTGTGGCTGTGAGCCAGTCGCACTGTCTTGGTTTTGAGCTTAAATGTAATTGTGGTGACAGAGATGACACGCACGCCGTCTGTGTGGCAGCAGAGAAACTGAAAGAGTGCCCACATCTGGAGGTCACCAAACTGTCGCGCTCCGGTCAGCTCTCCAACCACTGTGGGCCATCAGCTTGTCATTTGTTTGGTTTTCATTTGGGTTGAATGGAATTTAGGATTTTAGAATTGGCTGGGCACAAAATTTTAGAATTCTGCCCGTTAGAGCCCAGACATTGTTGACCTGTGGTCTCCTGCTGTCCTGTTCTGTGCATCAGAAGGTGGCCCACATGTGTTAGCACCTTTGGGTTTCACTGGACTAAATTGTCGGTCTCCTCGAGAGAGCACAAAGATGCTCTTCTGGAAAATTCTGGTTGATGGACCATCAGGAGTCACTGTTTTACTCTATGAGATAGTTATTCCGTATATCATGACTTCCTGTTCCTCAGCACAGTGTAACTAACGTGGTAATCACACAAGTTGGATTGTTCTTTTACAGTGCATAGTACACATTTAACCACCTTTCAGCCATTCATCCTCTGCTGCCTTGGGGCGGGGAGACGGCCTCACTGTCTATGATGCGTCTGTGCGACTGGCTGCAGAATGTTGTCATTTTGAGTAGTGGTTATTGCTCTGCCCTCTCAGCTTCCTGGACTCGTCCTTACCTTTCATGACTGTCCTGTGGGTATCCTCTGGTTTCCACATCGTAGAGGCGGTGGCACTACTGCTGATGAGGTTTCCCGGGCACTTGCTGCTCCTCCGAGCCCCCAACCCCCAGTCCTGTCTTTAATGTCAAAATTTGAACTTTTCTGTTGAAGCACTGTCTGCCCAGTGGACCCTCTTAACCAAAGAGACCCGGGCTCTAGCCCTGCCTCCAGGTGCTGCGTCTGCCGTGGGGCATTTGCCCTGGGAGGCTCCTCATCTCTCACGTGAAGGCTACGTTAACTCTCAGAGTAGGGAAGACGACTCACGCCTTAAGTGGACCAGGTGCTGGGCAGCATTTCTGCGAGGGGTTCGCACACAGACAGTTCTGGCTCACTTTGGAAAGGCAATTTTGCTGAGTCTCTTTAATGACAACACCAAGTTTCTGGGTTCTTTCCTCTTTCAGATGCCAGTATGGACAGAATAGCTTATGATGCTTATCCCCACCCACCACTTCCGAGACATTGAGCGGAAGCCAGAGTACCTCCAGCCAGAGAAGTGTGTCCCGCCTCCCCACCCTGGCCCCGCGGGAACCATGTGGTTCATCCGCGACGGCTGCGGCATCATCTGTGCCATCGTCACCTGGTTTCTGGTCCTCTACGCGGAGTTCGTGGTCCTCCTTGTCATGCTGATTCCCTCCCGGGACTATGTGTATAGCATCATCAACGGAATTGTGTTCAACCTGCTGGCCTTCTTGGCCCTGGCCTCCCACTGCCGGGCCATGCTGACGGACCCCGTGAGTATGTCTGGGCTTATTTTGACCAGCCCACACTCTCTTCCTCTGGCCCTGGTATAGCCGCAGCCTGCATGTTCCCTGGGACCTTGGGAGTGTGGGGAACCACTTTCGGGTGGGAAAGGGCCCCCATTAGAGTGCTGTAGAGCTCTGTCCAGGGAAAGGGGCCGGCGTCTGTACCGCACCTGTCTTGGTTGAATGGCACAGTCTGCGCATTAATGTGTGCCTTCATTGAGCCTACTGCAGGAGGGGTGGGTCTGGGGGAAACCTGGCCTCTGGTTAGAAAGGCACAGGCAGTTGACCATAGAGACTGGGGACAGGTTGGAGCAGAGAGCATGCTAGGGGCTTGGGTCAGGATGCTGAAGATAGGACTGGAGCGGGATGGGCTTGAACTCGAAGCCACATCCAGGTCCAGGAACCTGCACGGTATGGCCCTCGCTGTGCTCAGACAAGGTTCCTGTTCTCTTGAGAAGCTGCACAGGCCCGTGCCAGGCTGCAGCAAGTGCCTCTGGGTGAACTTGTGTGGGTAAAGCAGAGGCGACCTGCTCAGTGACCTAGCTAAATGTACCAAGCTGTGCAAGTGACTGCTGAATGTTTTTGCATCCTGGTATTAGACCCTCCGTTCCTATTCATTATCTTATATGGGAAAAGCCAGAGAGCAAGTTATTTAATAAAGACATCCTGTGGCTTCATTGTTCAAGTGTGTGGGTGTGCATGTTTAAATTAGGAAAGGGGAAGCACGGCTCGTGGCAGTGGCCTGGTCACACACGCTGCTCCTCTGAGCCCTGGAAAGCGCGGTAGAGATGCCGGCTCCTGAGCTGCTTCCCTTCTTGAAGGGCTCCTCTGCCTGCTGGTTCAGGTGGCGGTTGCTAATCCATCCCAGGGGAGTTACACATCAGCAGCTGGTCCAGACAGCGCCTCTTCTGGCGCACGAGCCTCAGGGAGCTCGCACAATACACAGCGGCAGGCAGGGGCCCGTTGGCTGGGTGTCCTGCTCACGGATCACCAAGCCATCATCACCTGTAGGAAACGAAGTCTGTGGGTGTACTCGAAAGCACCAGACAGAAGGGTGCAGAAGAGTATCTACTTGGTCATGTTGAAGACACGCTGAGGATTTATGCGGGGTGTCTTACAACGTCCTTGCTGTTGGCTATACAGGAGAAAAGTCATTACTTTGCTCAGCCTATAGTTTTGTGTCTACTAAGCCCAAGCACTGCTCTGCATGGAAGGCGTCCTCTAGAGAGGGCAGGTGAGGACAGCCGCAGGTGGTGCCTGCTGTGGCAGAAGGAAGCATGGTTTGCGGTGGAAGAACGAGGGAGGGGACGCCAGCCAATCAAGGTAGGCACCGCTGCTTGGAGGAGGTGGTGCTAGAGCCAGTTCTCGTCAGCAGTGGAGGTCGGCAGCGGAGGCGGGAAGGCCGGCAGACACGGGGACATCCAGACAGAGGGAGTGGGCTGCACAAAGGCACGGGGAACAGGGGTGTGGCCCTGTAGGCAGTCGGGAGGCGCTGGAAATGGAGAACCCTAGGAGGAATGGGCTGGAGTGTGGATGGGGACCAGGGAGGCTAGAGTCGAATGGTGAGGGGTAGTCTAGAACCCCTGAGGATTTAAACCAGAGTGACAGATCAGATTGTCACTTTACAAGGACCACTCTGGCAGTGGTGCAGAGGAGCCCTGGGGACACTGATGGATGGGGTGAATGAGTGGCTGTAACGGAGCACCTGCTCTGGGCAGGGTTCCTTGCTGAGCAGTGGATAGAGCTGAGAGGAAGACAGACAAAGACCTCGGCCCTCCTGAAGCTCCGCTGTCCTGGAGGGGTCAGGCCCTCGAGACACTAGTGAGTGATGTGCTTTCAAAAGGCCATAAGTGCTTAAAAGACATAAACAGTGTGACTGGGGTGACTTTAAAGGGGGGCTACTTTAGATCAAGGTAATCCAGGAAGGCCTCTCTCAGTGGGGC
Organism: Glis glis; assembly: GCA_004027185.1. Classification (NCBI taxonomy): domain Eukaryota; kingdom Metazoa; phylum Chordata; class Mammalia; order Rodentia; family Gliridae; genus Glis; species Glis glis. Next base: position 9,700 of record PVJS01037271.1, read on the forward strand.
CCTTTGAGCTGAGCCAAATGATCTGAAGCTGCAGGATCCGGGGTCAGAACCTTCCAGGCAGAGACGAGAGTAGGTGAAAGGCCCAGAGGCAGGAGCATGCTTGACATGGCCCAGGAACAGGACTGAAGCGTAGAGAGCGGGGAACCGGGCTGGGGGGGGGGGGTTCTGCAGAGGCTGGGCCGTCCCAGGCCGTCAGAGCGTAGAGAGCGGGGAACCGGGCTGGGGGGGGTTCTGCAGAGGCTGGGCTGTCCCAGGCCGTCAGAGGCCGCATGCTCTCCATCGTGCTTGCAGTGGAGGTTCAAGGTGGGATGAGCAGAAGCAGGGGACTAGAAGAGTGGTCCAGACAGGACAGGCACTCGCTCCACCAGGGTAGGGGTGGTGAAGCCGGGGAGAAGCTGTTGGGTTTGGAGTATCTTTAACCCGCCAGTTCTCAAGCTTGTTTGCACCACTGAATCCCTGGGGAGATTTTAAAAGTGCTGATTCCTGGCCCTGCCCCCAGAGTCTCAGCTCTAGCTGATCTGGAGCAGGACCCTGGGTATTGGAAGCTCCCAGGTGTCTCATGTTCAGGGAAGCCTGAGGTCTGTTGAGAAGACTGAAGCACAGAGATCGACTGGAGGACCTGCCTTTTGGGGTCTCAGCTGGAGCCCTTTATTGAAGGGAAAGTCCAGGAAGGAACAGATTTGGGAGAAGCCACGGCTCGGTCCTGGCCAGACTGCCCTGCATTAGGTGCAGGGAGAGATGCGGGGTGGGCAGGAGGTAGCCAGGCTGGGGCTGGAGCTGGTGGAGGGTTGGGATTGCAGAGTGGTCTGTGAGCTTGGAGCTGGGTGTTGGGCCGTGGGAGAGGAGGCTCCCGGCCTGCTGTTGCTGCTGCCCACACACCTGTGGCCTTTCACGTGTAACGTGGAGGTGTGCAGCCACTCCAGGGACTTCCTCGGCTGGCCCTCGCAGCTGGACGAGGAGAGCATGGTTCTCACTCGGTGTGTTGCTCAGCCTGCAATCCTAAGTGGGTGAGAGCTGCAGACTGCATCCCAAACACCAGTGCGCGCCTCGTGGGTGTGCTTGGCTGGTAGCCCCAACAAACACTAGACCAAACAACGAAGGGTCCGTCCAGTAGCCACCATGGGCAAGGGAAGCAGGGCAAAGCACACCCTGCAGGCGAGCCCCATCGCAGGGCCTTCATGCCGCCACCCGCCCCTGCACACCCCAGCATGGGACAGCTTATGCACCCGGGCCGTCCAGGAGCAGAAGTGGGGGTCCAGGTCTCGGGTGGTCAGGGGCTCCTTGTTGAAGGGAGCGAGGTGCTTTCAGCAGGGGCGTCTGTTTCTAGAAAGGGGGCAGTGCAGGTTCTAAGGATCCCTCATAGGGTAGTCATGGTTTATATCCTGGGAACTCAGGCTGTCCATAATCTTTCAGAATCTGTCCATAATCTTTTCAGTTTACATCCAGAGATTAGAAGCAAGCATATGCCTTGTGTATCATTTTGGTTAGCATTACTAGTAGAGAGAAAAACCTCATGTGGTCTCTCACCAAACAGCTCCCATCCCACTTCCAGCGTTGACGTTCTTATTCTAAACGTAACATCAGGCCAGTTGCCACCCGGGCAGCTTCCTGGAGCATTGGCAGTCACTCGCTCCAGCACAGCAGCAGCTGAGGCCACACAACCTGAGCAGGCGGGAGGAGGGGAATGACTCACAGTGTGTGAGCGCCCCCTGGGGTGACGCTGCCATCTGAGCAGTAGGGTGAAAGGGAAGAGGACGCGGCCTGGCCTGGCGCGGGGGCATGGCCGGAGCACATCAGGCTGGGTGTGACCTGGTGGTGCCCTCTGCCACTCTGAGGCTGTAACGTCACCCTGGAGCTTTCTGTGTTCCGAAACACTCGGGCATGGAAAGGTCTAGAGTGACTCCACTCACCCTGAAGAGGCAGCCCCTTGAAGACAACCAGGACTCAGAACCCGCCTCTCCTTCCCCTTCCTGATTGCTCCACCGTTTCTTTCCCAGTTCCACATACATTCTAATTCTCCACCCCACGAGCTCCCTCGGGCCCTCACAAGTTAGATCTGGGACAGTGTCTCTTTCAGAAGAGGCTGCACGCCGAGCCGCAGAGCCTGCTCCTGACGGGCCGGCTGCCAGGAAGCTCAGGCCAAGCCTTGCACAACCACAGCCGTTGCACAACCCTGCGATGGGCCATGTTTGCCCCTCCTTTCTTAACCTAATCGTTTACTAACCTCATAAACGATTTCGGATCTGAGACTTGAGAAAAGGAGGAATATAAATCCACTCAGTTAAACCACATTCTTTTTTTGGGATTGAATTCAGGGGCATCCTACCTCCAAGATATACCTCCAGCCCTATTTTTATTTTTATTTTTCAAAAACAGGGTCTCGCTAGGTTGCTGAGAGTCTCACTATTTGCTGAGGCTGTCCTTGAACCTGTGATCCTCCTGTCTCCGCCTCCCAAGTACTGGCATTACAAGTGTGAGCCATCACGCTCGGCTTGCACCGCATTCTTAAAGAAAAAAAAGAGTCATCTGCCTGCCTGCCTGCCGCAGCCCCCGTTAAGTCCCATGCTGTGAGCACCGCACTGTAAACCAACCTCTGTGACAGTCTCAGACCACTGCGCACCACTGGTTTTCAGTCCCGGAAGTCATGAGCGGAGCTCGGGGGCTCACGGCAGAGGTGAGTCTCTGGCGGCCCCATCAAGCACACGCTGTGGTCCGTAGAGCCAGTTGGCGGCATTTCCCTGGGAGGGCAGCGTGGCAACACGCGGCGGGCGCTCCTGCGGCAGGCCTGGTGCCTCGCCCGTCTCACTGGAGGTCTTGGCACGTGCCCGGGGTCAGGTCAGGGGCGTGGGGTCCAGCTGAGTAGGATGCCTCGTTCCCCTTATGCCAGGAGCTTCTCCCACCTGTCGCTGAGCAACTTGCGAACACCTGCAGAAAATCTTTGTGGCTGCAGAGAGAGGAAAGCGACCGGCTCAGGCTCTTGCTGCAAATAGATGGCAGTGTTGAGTCCTTCCTCCCTCCCTCCTCCTTTCTTTCTTTCTTTCTTTAATTTAATCTTCCCTTTGTGAGTTTTCGTTAGAAACTGTCAGCACTGCTTTCCGTTACGTGACCGTATCATCCTAGACACTAACCAGCCTTGCTATCCTAGGCCTCCTTCAGTCTTCATATAAAACTCCTCTGGAATAAAACACACAAGGCCCTTGTGTGTCTAACACAAGTACAGTTGGGGAGCACACAGGCTGCCTCATGGGTCAGCCTTGGGTGTACCTGGGGCCCAAAGACGAAGGCAGAAGAGACGATGCCCAGTGGGTTTTGACATGGGTGCAAGAGGCAAAGCCGCATATGGAACAGTGTCAGCACAGGATCCTGGAGGCAGCAGGGGAAAGCTTGGAGGGCAGGTGCCTTTGGGATCTGCAGGAGTCCACAGGCAGGGCTGTGCCCAGAAGGGACAGGGAGGAGGAGAAATAGCTCAAGGAGACCAGGAGACGCTACTTACCAGAGAGAGGGAGGAGAGACAGGGCCAGAAGGAGACCAGGAGACGCCGCTTCCCACAGACAGGGAGGAGAGACAGGAACATGAAGGAGACCAAGAGACACCACTACCCATAGACAGGGAGGAGAGACGGGGACATGAAGGAAACGCTGCTTCCCACAGACAGGGAGGAGAGACGGGGACATGAAGGAGACCAGGAGACCCTGCTTCCCACAGACAGGGAGGAGAGACAGGGACAGGAAGGAGACACTGCTTCCCATAAACAGGAAGGAGAGACGGAGACTGGAAAGAGACCAGGAGATGCCGCTTCCCACAGACAGGGCGGAGAGACGGGGACCGGAAGGAGACCAGGAGACACTGCTTCCCACAGACAGGGAGGAGAGACGGGGACGGGAGAGAGATCAGGAGACGCTGCTTCCCATAGACAATGAGGAGAGACAGGGACCGGAAGGAGACCAGGAGACGCCACTTCCCACAGACAGAGAGGAGAGTCTGGGGCCGGAAGGAGACCAGGAGACGCTGCTTCCCACAGACAGGGAGGAGAGACAGGGACTAGGAGACCGGGAATCGCTGAGATGGGACTGGAAGGAGTTCAGGAGACCTTGCCTCCCACAGACAGGGAGGAGTAGGTGTCCTTCCCAGCCCTAAGTACAGCAAAGGCGCAAAATCCACCTTGGGCTTTGGCACAGGAGTTTCTCCTGAGCTCTGGAGCTATTCCTGCTATGGAGGGGACAGGTCAGAGCAGGGGACTGACGGGTGAGAGGTGCAGAGGTAGTGTTGCTCAGGCTTCTAGAAGCTTAGCTGTGGATTGGTGAGCACCTAGAGGGGAGGACTTACACTCACTGTATGGGTACCGGGAAGACCAGGTCTAGTCCACTAAGATGGTGGGTACCAGTGTGTCCCGAGACCAGGGGAACGGGGGAGGGAGAGGAGGAATATGAGGAGGTCCCAGCAATTTTACTGTCCTCTGAATTAGAAGATGGAGTAGATGCCAGGCACGGTGACTTACACCTGTAGTCCCAGCTACTTGGGAGGCGGAGGCTGGAGGATGGTGAATTCAAGGCCAGTCTGGGCAACATCAGAAGGCCTTGCCTCAAACAGAAAAAGGGAGCCGGGCGCACGCTTGTAATCCCAGTACTTGGGAGGCTGAGACAGGAGGATCTGGGTTCGCGGCCAGCCTCAGCTACTTAGTGAGGCCCTCCGCAACTTAGTGAGACCCAGTTTCAAAATAAAGAATAAATAATAGGACTGGGAGTGTAGCTCAGAGGTAGAATGCCCCTGGGTTCAATCCCCAGTACTTTATTTTATACTTTATTTTGAAACCGGGTCTCACGAAGTTGCAGAGGGCCTCACTAAGTAGAGAGAGAGAGAGAGAGAGGCTCTCCACATTTCTTGTAAACTGAGTTAAGCACCTTTGAACGGATTCCACTGTGGGGCCACTTAAAGTGTTTTTTGTTTACTTTGTGCAAAGAGAAAAAACTGGAAGAGTATGCTTTAAAACATTAGTAGTGCTTATCTTGGGTGGTCAATTCAGAGAGTGGACTTTTTCTTTTTCACTTTCTCATCTATATTTCCTTTTTAAAAATCATGAACGCATACGTATTGCTTTGGGGATGAGAAAAAATAACCAGTACATTTTGATCTGCCCTGCTGTGGTCATGTGGGAGCTTCAAGACCCCTCTTCGAGCCGGGCGTGGTGGCGCACACTTGTAATCCCAGTACTTTGGGAGGCGGAGACCGGAGGATCCAGGTTCGCGGCCAGCCTCAGCTTGTGCACGCTCTCTCTCTCTCTCTCTCTCTCTGTTCCTGTCTCTCTCTCCCTCTCTACTTAGTGAGGCCCTCCGCAACTTCGTGAGACCCGGTTTCAAAATAAAGTATAAAAAAATAGGGCCGGGGGCGTAGCGCTGAGGTAGAACGCCCCTGCGTTCAATCCCCGGTACCGCAAAAAAAAAAAAAAGACCCCCCTTCGAGGCGTATGGAGTGGCCTGGGCTTCCTGGTAATACAGACATGACCATGGGGGCAGACTCTCAGCAGGCCTCCTGCTGCCTCCCTGCCATCTGTCCAGGATTGTGCGGAACAAAATTCCCTGCCATGAAGTGGTAACCGGTCATTGTCACAGTTCTGAAATCTGTGGGGACAAGCCCAGGGAGCGTATTTGCAGGAGAGGTGGCAGGGCGGGGAGGGCAGGGAGGGAGGAGAGCCGTCTGGGCCTGGGAGGCGCATGTGGCAGACCCTCCCTCTCAGGCTGGCCCAGCTGCTCTGTGGCTCCGAGCCATGGGCCAGGCGACTGGACAGGTAGGATCACCTGGATGGGGGGTCAGCCTTCTGGGAGGTGTGTGCACATGGCCCATAGTGGACAGGCAAGCTTAGGGAGGCCAAGCTGCATCAAAAACTGTGTATATTTAACACCCAAAAACTGTGTGTGTGTGTGTGTGTGTGTGTGTGTGTGTGTGTGTGTGTGTTTTACCAGGAATTGAACCCAGGGGCATTCTACCTCTGAGCTACACCCCCAGCCTTATTTTATTTTTATTTTGAAATGGGGTCTCATTAGATCGATGAGAGTCTCACCACTTGCTGAGGCCATCCATGAACCTGCGATCCTCCTGTCTCAGCTTCCCAAGTACTGGGATTATAGGCATGCGCTGCCATGCCCGGCTCAAAAACTATTTGGGGGGGGGGGGTTGAACCCAGGGGTGTTCTACCTCCGAGCTACACCCCCGGCCCTATTTTTTATACTTTATTTTAAAACCGGGTCTCACGAAGTTGCAGAGGGCCTCACTAAGTAGCTGAGGCCGGCCACAAACCCAGATCCTCCTGTCTCAGCCTCCCCGAGTACTGGGATTACAAGCGTGCGCCACCACACCCCGCCTCAAAAACTATTTTCTAAATGCCATTGTGCATGCCAGATGGGCCTTGCCCACCAGAGTTTTATTTGCTCTTAAAATTTCTTTCATGGGCTTTTCTGACATCTGACTGCATGTCAAAGACCAGATTTTTTTTTTCCTGTTTTGAACTTTTAAGAGAATGTAACGGAACACCTGGGGGAGCTGAAAGGGCGTGAAGGACCTCGGGTCCCCCCGCCGTGGCCCTGAGCCTCCGCGGGCGTGCTCTCTCGTTGCTTCCTTGGGCTCCTCAGCCTCAGGCAGACCAGGGGGGAGCGTGTCACTGCGCCAAGTGACATGTCAGCCAGGTGCTGCTCATCGGGAGAAAACGGGTCCTCCCCTGGGCAAGATACGGAGAGCCCCAGCCAAGGAGGCTTGGGAGCCCAGCAAAGAGCCACGTGAGAGACAGAAAGGCAGGGCGTCTGCTGGCCTGCCCCCGGGCCCCTGCTTCGACCGCCTCCCCTCCCAGGTGTCCCTCTCCTGTGGCATCCACAGGATCCCACCCTCAGTGTCCCTGCCTTAGCTCCGATGCCTGCTGGCTGTGCCTCCCCCAGAGCCAGCTGGCCACCTTGCCCTGTCTGCTGCTGGGGGCCCGGCGCCCATCCCTTGTGTTTCCCCCAGGCTTGGATGGTGAGCACTTGCAGGAGAGTCTCCGGCTGATTTCTCTGTGCAGCTGCCCCCGCTGGAATCTTTATCCCGTGACAGTCATCACCTTAGCAAAAGACAGAACCACGGCTCCCTTGCAGGCCCAGCCTTGGAAGGTTTTTCTGTGCCTTCAGTGGCTCTTCCCTCCCCGGAATTCTCCTTTGGAGGATAGGTCCTGACACTCGGTCCCGTCTGCCCTGGGAGCGCCTCGTTGGCCTGTTAGTTCGTCAGCCCCACTGTGCAGGGACAGGGATGCTGCATCTGAAACCCCCGCCTGCCCATCCTAGTTAACCACATCTCGCCACTCTGGGCTCTGCCAGGACTTCAATACGGCGCCGGCGCCTGGGCCCTGCCCCCAACAGTCTTACGTAGTAGAGCTGCGCAGGGTCAGGGTGTCTGCAGCATCGATGCCAGTGCTGGGCCCAGAGTACGGGGTACCACGCACTGAGCACTCTGCAGCAAGCATCAGCTAAGCTCCTTCCCCAACTTAGCTACACCCTGTCTCAAAACAAAACAAGGGCTGGGGGTGTGGCTCATTGGTAGAGCACTTGTCTATCATGAGTGAGGTTCAAACCCCAGTACTACAAAATAAATAAGTGAATAGATAAAGTATTCCTCAGTGTTGGCATATTCGGAGCTTAGATTTCACGTGTGGCGGCTGCTTTGGAACAGCTGTCTCCACCGTAGCGCGTTACAGCTGATGGAAATGCCAGCATTACCCTGACGCTTGTCCTCGTCTTTACAGGGGGCAGTGCCCAAAGGAAATGCCACTAAAGAGTTTATCGAGAGTTTACAGTTGAAGCCCGGGCAGGTGGTGTACAAGTGTCCCAAATGCTGCAGCATCAAGCCGGACCGCGCCCACCACTGCAGGTACGCCCTGGCCCCTCCTCTCTCCACTCACCACGCGCCTCCCAACACACACGCCCTGGAGTAGCACACACTCCCTGCCCTGACACCCACCACTGCAGGTACGCGCCCACCCTCCTCTGCACTCACTCAGGCCTTCGCTTCAGTGTCCATGAGACACTGGAATTACTGCTGGCGGGAGTGCAGGGTGGCAAGCAAGGAGGGCGCCTCCGGGGCCTTGGCCTTCGCTTCAGTGTCCACGAGACACTGGAATTAGTGCTGGCAGGAGTGCAGGGGAGGCAAGCAAGGAGGGTGTCTCGGGGCCTTGGTTTCTCCTGGCGGTAGGAATGGAGACCTTTTGCAGCAAGGTGACTGGAAGCACATTCAAGGACAGCTGCAGGCTGTGTGGACTGTGAGCTGCCCTCCTCCTGTGCTTTTGCTACCCTGTGTTTGGGGAAGGGGCGTGCTGAGCCCTTGCCCTCCTTGCATGCAGCGGGCTGGGAAGAGGGCTGGGCCCAGGCGCCCTGGGGGTCAGCAGGGCTGTGAGTGGAAGTCCAGCCCTCCCTCCTCCTGTGCTGTGAGTGGCCTTCACCGCCTGCTCTGGCGCCTCTGCGCAGGGTCTCAGCCCACCCACCCCTCTGCCACCTGGCCCAGGGAGAGGCGAGGCTGCCTTGGTATTGCTGGCCTTTGAAAACAGGAAGCCCAGGGACCTGCATTTTGGACCAGCCTCTGCACCCTCAGCAGCTGTCCTCACCCTCCCTGCTCCCGGAAGCACATGTGTTTGTCTCATTTGGGTGCCCAGGGAGACGTAGCCCCTTGTGACCCCAGCTTCCTGGGTACAGGCCTGGTCCTGGAGAGACTGGGTGCAGCGACTGCTTTGCTGTGAGAGTTTGTTTAAACTCTCAGCGTTCAGAGAACAGCAGGCCACTTGGCACCTCCACACAGAGCCCACGCTGTCACAAGAGCGACCCTTGAAAACCCTTCTAGAAATAAGTAGGGTGGAAGAGGAACTGCTCAGGAGCCTGAAGTGGGCAGTGGTTAGCTACCCCAGGAACTGGCTCCTCAGATGAGGAGGGAAATAAAGAGCCCCGAGTGGTTGTATCAAGAGGAATGTGCAAGCAGGGCCTGCAGCATGTGGCTCTGCGGGACAGGGCACCTGGTGGCCGAGGCCTAGGACGCAGGGAGCAGCCCGTTCCTCACTGTCGGCTCGTCTGGGCTTTTGTAGTTGTGTGATGGGAACAAGGCTCATCTACTAAGATGTGTGTCACGTTGTATAGTCATGCGTGTTTACAATTGGTAACAGAGAGAGAGACGCAGGGACGGGGCACGGGGTCGCTGCAGTGGGCGTCTGTGGGTTCTCTTCTGCATCCCTGGCAGGCCGCCTTTTCTCACTTGCCCTCCCGGCCCCCAGAGCGGTTCTGAGCCAGGCCAGCACGCTGAGATGTGCCGTTCCCAGCATGCCTGTGTTACACGGCCTTTGGGAGAGCTGAAGAGCAAGGGTGGAGGCCAGCGCGGAGCCAGGCCCAGTGCCTGTGCACACGCATTCTTCCCGCGCCAGCCAGTAGGAAGCCCGGGGCTCAGAGCAGCCCGCATGACCCAGGACCACGGTGCAGCGGACTCCACGCGGGGCTCAGGCAGCACCCCGTCCCCGGGAGGCACCACAGCGCTTGTGAACTTCTGCCTGGCCCTGGGTGTTCTGCTATGTGTTCCCTGTATCCCATTCCACTCCGTCAAGTTTCAAAGCTGCTGCTGCTTTCAGTTCACTCAGTAACCCGGCTCTGTGTTACCGCGGGAGGGCGGCCTCTCCCTCAGCCGTGTCGACTCTGTCCTACCTGTGTGTCCCCTTGGAAGTAAATGATTCTGTCCCCCTGGGGTCCTGTCCCTGGCATCCAAGCCCTCATGACACACACCCAGGAGAACCCTTGCAGTGCCCGAAAAGCCGCTGCAGAGGAAAGGGCGGGAGCTGTGGGTCCTGTGCTCCTCTGGGGCCCCAGCCCAGGAGGACACCCCTAAAGGTCTGACTGCCGGGCTGTTTCAGTGTTTGTAAGCGGTGCATTCGCAAGATGGACCACCACTGTCCCTGGGTCAACAACTGCGTCGGCGAGAACAACCAGAAGTACTTCGTCCTGTTTACAGTAAGTCAGCTCCCGATTCATAGTGAGTCCTGTGAACAGTAAGTCAGCTCCCGATTCATAGTAAGTCCTGTGTACAGTAAGTCAGCTCCCATCTCTAGTAAGTCCTGTGAACAGTAAGTCAGCTCCCGATTCATAGTAAGTCCTGTGTACAGTAAGTCAGCTCCCAATTCATAGTAAGTCCTGTGTACAGTAAGTCAGCTCCCAATTCATAGTGAGTCCTGTGTACAGTAAGTCAGCTCCGATTCATAGTAAGTCCTGTGTACAGTAAGTCAGCTCCGATTCATAGTAAGTCCTGTGTACAGTAAGTCAGCTCC
>PVJS01037272.1:0-20010 GCA_004027185.1 Glis glis
AGAGAGAGAGAGAGAGAGAGAGAGAGAGAGAGAGAGACAGGGAGAGAGAGAGCGAGAGAGCTGAGGCTGGCCGCGAACCCGGATCCTCCGGTCTCTGCCTCCCAAAGTACTGGGATTACAAGCATGCGCCACCACGCCCGGCTCTTTCTTTTTTAAATTCACTCATCTTCTTCCCAAATTACTTACTTATCTGAATGCTTTTAAATTATTTTGAGAGAAAGAAAGAAAAAAAACTCATAGACTTTTAAATTATGTAGGCTTGGGTTTGAGTACTGGATTTGGCGATCACAAATCACTTGTACTCAGTCACTTACTCTTTGGGAACTGTACAGCTAGGTTGTAGAGCAAGGTTGAAGGGAATCAATAATTCACACTAAAACAATTTGTCAAATGCCTAAACACTTTAGGATTCAGATGTTCATCACACTCACTTCCACCAGGTTTATTCAGTGAAATTGCTGTTTTCCAAACACCCCACCTTTTCTGCTAGAATTCTATCATACATTGGGAATCCCTTCTCTGCATGGCCATTCTTGTCCAAATGCTCCTTCCTTTAAGAAATATTGCAGGGTATCTGTCTTCCAAGAAGTAGAACCCAGACATTCAAAATCCCTTGCCTTTCCCCTCTTTTGATTTACTGAACCCAGTTTCTTCATCATTCATCGCAATCAATTTTATATTGCTTTTTATCATCTCTTGCATTCTTTTCTTATACAGATGGGTATTTTGCTTATGTTTAGGTATTCTCCCTCCCTCAACTAGATTTTAAGTATTTTGAAATCAGAAATTATGTACTATTTTCTTATAGCTTGTTTGCATTTCATAAATTCAAAAATTGATCGATGGGCTGAAAACTTTCAGAAACTCTGTCTCCTTCTGCTGCCAACACCTACTCTTTGCTCCATTCTGTAATGCATTGTACATATTGATGCTTTGAATAAACACATAATTTGTTGTAGGCAGGGCTTGTAGAATCATGAATGAGAATGTGTCGACAGTTTGTGCAACACCTATGGCTCATAGGTGCTATGAGCCTGTGGCTCATGACAAAACAGAGGTGGTTTCTGTCAGGGTTCCAGTTGAAGAGTTATCTCTCTCAGGATTCTAATAATACATTAATCCCTTCTTGGTACAATATGTTATGGACTCCAAATAGTTGAGGGTCTACTCAGAATATTGGATTTATAATACCTAAGCTTCTAAGCCAACTCAAAGTGTTGGATTTACAATTTCTAATAGAACTTTTTAACTCAAGACTTTAAAAAATAATATGAGTTAATTAATAGTGAAACAGTATACTGGACAATAACAGTAATAGCTACTGTTTGTCAAGCTCTTAGTGTGAACCATGGACTATACCCAAACTTTGCATATATTCTCTCTAAATATATCCCAGTGATCTAAGACATGAGCATTATTATCATTATTATTTCACAGATGAGGAAACTGAAGTTTAGGGAACAAAAAATTACTTGCCTAATGTTACAACTATTGAGTGGCAGTGAAGCCAGCTTTTAACCAAATTTGCTCTACTCTATACCTTTTTAACAATCTTCCTCAAAAGATGCTGTGTAGATATGTGAACTATAACAATTATTGTATCCCAGACACATCAGAATCTTTTTTTTAACCAGATAGGGAATTAAGTAAACAAGTAAGGAATTAAGAACAATAAAATTGCATATGTCTTACTTACTATTCTTTCTTTAGATTTCTTTCTAATAAAGGATGACCAGAGTCAAGCTTGAGACATTCTTTTATATTCTCTAATCTTTAATGTATTAATCAAATATTTATCTGCCCTTATAGAATTTTTATGCTAGAAAAGTAGGTATAGAATAAACAAGACAGTTAAGTAACATCCATAGTATATACTAAGTGGAAAAAAAAGTGGAAGAAGATTGGAAGTATGTGTTTGGGGAGGAGTTAGGTTATAGTCTTAGCTAAGTTGGTTAGTGATGTACACACTAAGGTGACTTTTGAGTAAAGACCTACTGGATACAAAGGGAATAACCACTCAGGCAAAGGTAACAGAAGATGCTAGTGCAAGGGCTGAGTGGGATTCTGCCTGGCATATTAAGGAACGTCTAAGAAGCCACTATGGCTGGAAAGAGAAAGGTCTAGGGAATGGCAAGTGAGTAAATCATGTAGGTTTTGTAGGTCAGGCTTGCTTCTCTCAGTGAGATGGGAAGTCAAAGGTTTTGAGTAGAAGAATCATACAACTTGACCAGCATTTGAACTGGATCACTCAGGCTGCTGTGTGGAAAACAGACTTCAAGGGGCAAGGGCAGAATCAGGGAGACCAGTTAGATGTTCCCACAAGAATCCAGGTGAGAGATGTCAATCGCTTGGATCTAGTGGGACTGGGGATGAGTTGTCCAGTTCTGGAGAGAGTCATACTTTTGGACATTATTTTCTTCTTTGTCTTTGCCTGCCCTGATACTGAGTTTTCCTTAGAAGTGGAATGCTAGTTCTTAGCTCATCTGTATTTGATCAGTATTAATTCAAGAAAAATGTTGATTACCATCAAAGTTTTGCCACTTTTAAATACTTTGAACATTTTTGAAAGGTAAATTACCCAAGGCTTTTCATGCATCTAGATCCAAGGCTTCATCTTCTCTTTGGCCTCAGATCTTCTGATCCTCAGAAGAAACCTTCCTAGTTCTTAAATGAGTCTACTATAATCTATTTGCAGGCAGAAATTATGTCTTATGTATTTGTAACTCCGTCACCTTTCACATGTCACATGATAAGCACATGTTTGCTAAATGGGTGACAGTGAATGAATGTTAACCACCCAAACTGCTGGATGCATTCATAGAGTGCCCTGTGGACTGGGTGTGGTATCACATAAGAACACATATACAACAAAGAAAATGGATTCTGCATACAGTAAATTTTCTAATACAGAATTATGCCTCTGTTATGACAGTATTTCTCCAACATCAGAAGCTATAGGGAAACAGTCTGGGAACCTGAAAATGACACTAGGTTACTCTTATAAGACAAGTTTGGTAAATACTGTCTTATGGTCTATCTTTGGCATAAAAGCAGCAAGTCAACAAATTTGTCGAAAAACTGCTATTTGCTAATAGTTGCCTAAGTAACATATAGGTCCCAAGTTTTTTAGAATTTTGAACATCAACACATGGTAAGAAATAAATTAAAAAATGCAACTTGGTAAAGGTTTAAAAAGAAATGTCACCCTTACCAAAAGTTATGCACTCAGGTATCATCTATTCTTTTTTTTAACTTTAGAATAATTTTTTATAAGCTGGGCGTGGTGGCGCACGCTTGTAATCCCAGTACTTTGGGAGGCGGAGACCGGAGGATCCGGGTTCGCGGCCAGCCTCAGCGCTCTTTCTCTCTCTCTCCCTGTCTCTCTCTCTCTCTCTCTCTACTTAGTGAGACCCTCCGCAACTTCGTGAGACCCGGTTTCAAAATAAAGTATAAAAAATAGGGCCGGGGGTGTAGTGTGGAGGTAGAACGCCCCTGGGTTCAATCCCCAGTACCGCAAAAAAAATAATAATAATAATTTTTTATAATGTTGGTCAAGATTAACTAAAAGTATTATAATCACAAAAGTAGTTGAGGAAATGCTATTCATATTGACTCCTTTATTTACCTGTCTTCATGAGTTCGCAGATAACAGAATGGGTCATCATTCACAACTTGAAAAATATCAGAACATGCTCCCTGTCTTAAGAAGCATGCAACCTCAATTAGGAATATGCAAATGAGAAGATGATGAATTACAATAGTCAGCCAACACTAAACAGGAAATATGTGAAAGTCTTGGACTGAGTACAAGGAGATGACCATGTAGGCTGCTCCATTTACTGCCTGGCATATCCATGTGGGAATTCATGGTTCAGTGTTGACTTCCCTGACCCTGGCCCTGGCCCTTGCAGTTTAGCCTACCCACCTAGATGCCTCAGCATGCTTCATAGCAGTCGCTAATATTTGTTGAGTATTCATGTTGTATCAGCACTGTGTCCATCATTCATTTCATCCTAAGAAAATGTTTTGTTATTAAACTCATGTTTCCAGAAGAGAGGACTGTGCCACAGAGGTTTACTACATGGTCCTGGGCCTCACAGCGAGTAACTGGTGTTACTGGGACAAGTGCCAAGTACATGAACCAGCAGGATGGGCCAGTACCTGGAAGGACTGCTCTCTCACTCTTGACCAGGGCTCTGGTATGGTGCTCTGGCCTTTGACTCCTTCTCCGATAGGGCTGCATTGTATCCCTTCAGTTCTCATCATTCACTGGGCTCTCCTTTGGCTTACTAAGCTTATCATCTGAGTAGACCTGTCTCTGCTGAGTTGGGTGTGTCATAATTTATTTCATTAGGCAGAGCCTGGAAGAGTTCTCATGGGTCTGATAACCTATATCCTCCCCTGAATATCCTTTAGGGGATGGGGAGGGGTGCTTACGCTTGAGAGACTTCATAACCAATTGACATAGGAGCATCCTTCGAAAGAGGCCCATTTACCAAAGTCTATACTTTTTATTAGTACAATAAATAAGGTAATACAATCCCCAGGATAAATTGTGTTGCACTGTGGCCTAGAAAAACTACCTCTTGAGAATTGAAAAAAGAAAGATAAGCAATAAAACAAAGATATTTGACCTTGGGAGGGTCTAGCCCAAAATATTTCTCGAAGCTAAGCTAGACCTTTTCTTTATAGACATTGACACTTTCAAAACAGAATTTGAAAGAAGCCAAGAGAATATCTGTTTTATATTTGTTTGTTTGTTTGTTTTTGGTTTGGTTTTGGTGGTGCTGGAGATCTAACCCAGGGCCTCACACATGCTAGGCAAGTCCTATACCACTGAGCTACATAGCCTGGGACTGTCCCTCTTTAAAATGAAAGTATGGTGAACAGTAGGAGACAAATTTTGAGTCTTCTTTAATTTATTTTTTATGCATGTATCTAGACCTAGATATGTGTGTGTGTGTGTGTGTGTGTGTGTGTGTGTGTGTGTAAGTTGCTAGGGATTGAACCCAGGGGCATTCTACCTCCTGAGCAACATACCCAGCTCTATTTTATTTTTATTTGGAAACAGGGTCTTACTAAGTTGCTGGGCACCTCAAGAAGTTGCTGAGGCTGGCATTGAACCTGTGGTCCTCCTATCTCAGCCTCCCAAGTACCAAGATTACAGGTGTGTACCACTGCATCTGGCTCTAGATTTGGATATATTTAAAGTTATACATAAATTTACTTATTTATTTTAAACATGTCTACCTAGATTGATTAATTTTAAGGGTATACCTAGAACAAAAGAAGAAACTGAGATGATGGAATATGCAATGAACCTAAAAGGGAGGGAGTAAGGTCAATTTCTGAAGCAGATCCCTGAATCCTGGTATAACTAAGAACCCTTTGCATTCATGTTGGATGTTTAGTTGATTTATTTATAAGCTGCCCTCCTTTGGACTCATTAGGAAAAGTGAACTAAGGAATTAGTTTTAAATGGGTCAGTATACGTTATATTCCTCAACTATTTTTAGATTATAAAATAATATATGCTCATTATAGAAGTTACATAAAGTACAGAAAAGGACACAAATTTATTCTTCCTCATATTCTTGATACTCACAGCAAGGTTCTTTTCATTATTCCCTCTATGTGTGTATATAAATGTGTGTGTGTGCGTTTGGGATCAAAATGTATTTGTCACTTGTGTTTTTGCTCACAACATATCATAAAACATTCTCATGTCATTAATAATTACTTATAAGCATCTTTTAAAATAGCTGCATGATGGAAAAGCTTTTTCTTTTTCTTTTTGAAAAGTAAACACAGGTAGGCAAGGACCAAAAGCATTGTTTTTCTCAGACCATTACTTTTTAGCAGAAGATAGAAAGCTTTCAAGTGTAACCTTGGAATAGCTTTGAAATGAGATGCAGTTTGGAAAAAAATATATGGTGAGTCTGAGTTAAAAAGGATCATTGCCATTGTACTTTAAATGGGGGAAAAATGTATGCTTAATGCAAATATGTTTCTCTAGCTAGTCCCCTAACACTGTCTCCACACCCACCCCAGCCAAAAAATATGCCTTGAGCTGGGTTTTAAAGGTTCTTTCAAACAGAAACTAGTCCAACAACTTGCTTATTATCACTATTCTCCTAGGCATTTAGAATGGAAGAACTGAAATCACTTTTACTCTCTAGCTCCCATGGAAGTCTAATCAATCCATAAATCCTATAGTATCTACATCTCAATAATTTGTACTATCTTGTCTCTTTCTGTTGCTCCTTTTCTCAGTGAATCTCTCTGTGTATCACCCCAGGAAATGACTGGCTTCCCTCTTCTCCCTGTTTCCTTTCCAAGTTTATCCTTCCCACTGTAGCACCATAGTCATTTTTCTTAAAGCCAGATAAGAACTGGCCATCCATTTCTCTGCTCATGAGCTTTCTGTGCTTCCCACTGCCATTAAAATTCTTCATTCTCAAGGATGGCCTCAGCCACCATTACCTCCTGCAGACCTCTGGCCACTTCTATGCAATGCACAGAATCCACGCCAACCATGCCTCTCTTCCTCTGCTTGTGTCTTAGAGGAGATGTGAAGAGAAACGGACCTTTGCTAGAAAACCTGAATTTAGAGTCCTTTGTCTCCCTTTACAAAGTAGTCTGCTGTACTTCTGGATGAATAAACCAGATTTCTGATGCTTTGTTTCTGGGTGGTGTAATTGAGATGACAGTGATAAACATCTGCCTCTTATCATAAGCATAGCTGTGGAGAGAGAGAGAAACCTCAGAGAAATGCAGGATCCATTTGGAAGATGTTAAAATATTTTAAGACAGCAGTGAAATGCAGACTGAAGAAGTAAAGGTTAGCTTTACACTTGGTGGCTATTGTGTACTTGCTTATGTGGCTGAAAATTCCCTTATGGCACACTTTGGATCCCAAGAACATGGGCTAGAACTCAACTCCTTTGTAAAATTTTGAGACAGTGACTATAAAATAGCATTTAGTCTTATAGTTCAGGAGATGAGAGAAACTGCCCTTAAATCTGAGGTTATACATTTTCCCTGCCAAGACCTCAATTGATACACAACCTCAGATAGCAAAACAGAAAAACCTCCAAATTGCTTGGGAAACCAAAATTTGCCTAATTGTTTCTTCCTTGCATGTAGGTTCCCAAGCACAAAAATATTTAGATTAATTATAAAATGATGAAGGAAATGAAATCCTTCATAAATATTTTATGTTATAGAATAATAATTGTATATATTTAGTAATGCATGTATTAGTGTTTTTGAGAATTTGCCAGATTAGAGAATTATCTCATTTAGCATTCTCAAGCTGTGATCTAAACACCTGACACATAACACTTAAGAGGAAGAAGGGTTTTATTTGCTTATAGATCTGGAGAACTTCAAACTTCAGAGGTCATAGTCCATTTGGGGGCCTGCTTCTGCCTCCGCTGCACTTCCTCAGGGAATCCTGGTGGGGAGTAGAGAAAGTGGAGGGAGTAAGGGACATGTCTAGTCCCCAAGGCCACACCCCCAGGGATTGATCCACCTCCAGCAATGCCCTGCCTCCCACCATGGCTGCCTCCAGCCCAGCTTCGTCTATCCCATGAGGACTGAGGGATATTTTAAATTCAAACCACAACAAGTATTTAACAGATTACTTTTAGAATGTCAAGGAATTGATTCTTTCATGCAGTGTCAATATGATTGAGCCCAGGGTCATTCTACCTCTGAGCTCCTCCCCCAACCCTATTTTATTTTGTATTTTGAGGCAGGGTCTCACTAAGTTGCTGAGGCTGTCCTCGAACCTGCGATCCTCCTGTCTCAGCCTCCTAAATACTGGGATTACAGGCATGCACCATCATGCCTGGCCGAATCTTACCACTTGTAAACTATGTTGTGTTGGAACATATAGGAAAGCTTAAAACTTTTCATATTTTATGGTTCATTTATTAGATATCAAGGGATCATTTAAATCTTGGGAAGGTTTGTTTGTTATTCAGATAAAATATTTAAATAAGAAAATTTAATATATTAAATTTGTAAATACAGATTAAAATATTTAAAGAGAATTTAATTAAGTCATAAAAACTCCCTCAATAGTGATTATAAAAATCTTGCTAGATTTATGAGAATAGTATACTTATAAACTGAACTTTAAAAATTGAGCAAAATCTAGGCTTTTAAATTTATTACTTTAATATTAATCTTACAAATCAAAAGAGCTCCATATAATCTTTTCTGCCCATGAAAGATGCCTTAAAACAACACCAAAATATTTGTGTTTCTCTCATAGCATTGTTATAAAGCAAAAACAAAATAATATGCATGAAATTACTTTGTAAATTCTAGAACATTGAAAATTATTATTTTCCTTCTAATTGCTTGTGTTCAGTCTGTCACTGCAGTTCAAAAAAATATTTACCTTACTTTTTTTTTACATAATAACTCTCTGGTTCCTAGAGACCCTGAAATTTAATTTCTTCTCCCAGATGGAACTTTGCTGTTTTTTACCCCTTTAACACTTTATGTTTCTAATGTAACAGTTATATACCCCTTGTGTTGGAGATATTTATGGGTGCTTGTTTTCTTTACTAGCATGTGAATCCCATGTCTCTTTTAGTCCATGTTTTAAGTAAACATTAATTGGGTCTCCTTTATGTCATAAACACTATCTTCTATACCAGGGATGGTTATTAATAAGAAATCGTATATGTCTGTGGGTGGTGAGTAATGAATTGTTGAATTTAATTTAATTTGAAATAAAAATGCCATTTTGCCTAAAGAAATTTCTATAATAAAATGGTTAGAAAAGCAATTGACTAGTTCTAGAAAAAAATTCAGTTATTACAAATAGTGAGTAAGAAAAATTCAAAACACATTGAAGAAAAACTGAGACTTCACTAGTATAGTGAAAAGCACTCATTCCCTTTTTCCTTAGGCATAAAACATGGTTTCAGTTCCGATAAACAAGTTAGAAGTTTTGTAAAGTGATTGGAACAGTAGAGGCTGGGGAGGGAGGAGGTCGCTTAGACAGGACTGTGGAGCTGTAATGAGAACTCCTGTCAGGGCTGTCTGCCCATTCTCATTATGGAGATCTGCTGCCCACCTCCAGTTCCTTCTCTTCCTTCTTATCTTCCACAATCAGTGAGGCTGTTTTCCTATTCCTTTAGTTCAGTGGTCAATAACATTGATTTTTTCAGCACTAGGTGATTCTCACCTCTTCCCTCATTATCCCCTCCTTAAGGGCTAAACAAAGCCAAGTTCCCTGGTGTGCCATAGTCTGCAGACCCTGTAAAGCAGAAATGACTGGAGGCAGGATGTAGGTCTTTGGCTGGGGAGGAGGGATGGCCAGTGCCCAAAATCCCTCAGGAGCATCCTGGGCAGAATTTGACACAGTCTTAAGTTAAGGGATAATATATCCTCCAGAGGAAAAAAGTGTATAAAATGTCTATCTTGTTCACTGCAGTTCCACTGAGAAGGCTGAGAGGGGAAAAGCCCTAAGGTCCTATTTCCATGTGTAATTTTTACTGAGCGTATTCAAATAGACAGATACTACTCCTGGGGAAGAGGCCAAGTATTGGAAACGAGTCAAAAGAGCAATAATACATAATGGGACCATAGATGACCAGAAGAAATTACAGGAAAAAAAGAGGAAATTTACTCGATGATTGAGTATTATAGGCTACACATTTCTTGATTATTTTAATCCTAATAACAATCCAGCCAGGCAGGCATCTCTGCCCTCATTTGACAGACTCTAAAATTGAACTTAGAAAGGCAAATTAGCATCCCCAACATCACAGAGCCAGACTTTCACAAACACTCCACACTGCCTTCCAGAACCACTCTCTACTTTCTGAAAGTTCACCGAAAGCCTTGATAGTCAGAAATATTAGGAATATAGCAGCTCTGTTTCAAACACAAGGGAAAAGTATTGGGATTGGTTTTGATTCTGTAATTTTATGAAGAAATAATGACTTTGTTGCTTAGCTAAGAAAAGGGACTGAGAAACTTCTAGAACAATTTAGGGAAGATTTAATCTAGACTTCTAAAGAAGTGCCTAGATGCAGAGTACCAAAAATTGGAAGAGGAATTTGGGGTTTCTGGACTATTCGGACTACAGTTGCTCTGCAATTTCATGTGATTAAGCAGATGTCTAGAAAACCTCCCACTTCAGTCTCACAGTCCTAGGATTGATTTTTTTTTCTTCCTTTCACCTGTGTGCACCTTTGTTACTTATTTAGCCTACCTTAACCTTAGCGTCTTGATAGTGAAATGGGATGCTATTGTCTATTACATAAACATAAATTTTGTTGTAAAACTTACATCCACTAACATTTCCCAGCCCTTCATAAGTATCTTATAAATAAAGGAAATTGAGTCAGTGGTGGATTCCCTTCTTCCTCAGTGATGTGTACCTTCTCCCCAACATAATGTGGAAACTAGAGCCCACTCTTCCTCTCTGCAGAGATGTATGCAGTGTTAATACCCCAGAGGAAACTCCTTAGGAATAAAAGATTTAAAAAGTTTTCAAATTCGGTTACGACAATAAATTTCAATCCTATACTTTCATGTGGGAGAGGAATGTGGATATCCCTAGGGCTGTCCCTCAGTTTCTTTTTTTTTTTTTATTTTGCGGTATTGAACACTGGCATTCTACCTCCGAGCTACAACCCAGCCCTATTTTTTTATTCTTTATTTTGAAACAGGGTGATCTCACTAAGTTGCAGAGGGCCTCACTAAGTAGCTGAGGCTGGCCGCGAACCTGAATCCTCCGTTCTCAGCTTCCCAGGTACTGGGATTACAAGTGTACACCACCATGCCCAGGCTCTGTCACTCAGGTTCTGAAGATATACCCTAGAGCTTTGCCGTCCAATACAGTAGTCACTGGCCATATGTGGCTACTGAGTACTTGAGATGTGGCTTGTCTGAGTTGAGATGAATTGTAAGCTTAAAATACATATTGAATTTTGAAGATTTAGTATAGAGAACAACTAAGCAGTTCATCCATTTTTATCTTGCTTATATGTTAAACTGAATATTTTGGATACATTGAGTTAAATAAGATATATTAAAATTAATTCTACCTGCTTCTTTTTTTACTTTATTCAAAATTACACATGGCTCACATTTGTGGTTCTTATGTTTCTGTTGAACAATGCTGATCTCGAGGCCAGAGGGTAATTGATTCTTCTGTATAGAGACAAGCCCTTGACCTTGATATGCTGAAGTGATTTTCTCAGGCAATGTGGTCAGCTCTCTTTCTCCCTATCCTGTAGATTTTGAGGAGCACAGATAGGATGGGTATTCGTCTAGTCCTGTAAATTCTGAGATCTTTAACACAGTCATCGAATAATAGTTTTAAAAGGGAACTTAGGAATTTCAAGTTTCAACTCTTATCTAAGGTCCAGAGGGGTTAAGTGACTTGGCCAGAGAGCTAATGTGCAGAACTTTTTTCCATTAAGAAGCACTGCCTCTCAAATGCACGGCCACTCTTTCCAATGATGAACTTAGATGTTCGTGAGAAAAATGCTAACCCTGTCATTTGGGTGCAGGTAGGTTTTCTTGGAACTGAAAGCTTTATCCTCTTTCCTGTTCTAATGTGGTCCCAGTGGAGAACTCCTATCTGACCTTCAAAAATATATACTACTATGACCTCCTCAAAGAATCCTTCTCGCTCCAAACAAAATTAGCTGTTTCTTACTCTTCCTTCTCTATTTTAGCTCCAAACATACTGTTTTGTATTGATTATCTTATAAACTCCTTAAGACAAGGTGCTTATTTTGTGGACTCAATATCAGGCATATGGTAAGACCACCAGAAGTATTTGTTGAATTGAACTTTTTTAAAAAAATAATCCCAGCCCTTCCTTTATGTCCTAATTCTCATTATTATATTCTTTTCATTGAATTTCTTTTCCATTTATTTATTTATTATTTTTGGTAATAGGGATTGGATCTGGGGGCATTCTATCTCTAAGCTACAGCCTCAGCCCTATTTCATTTTTTATTTTGAAACAAGCTCTTGCTGGGTTGTTAAAGGTCTCACTAAGTTGCTGAGACTGACCTTGAAACTGTGATCCTCCTGTCTCAGCCTCCCAAGAATTGGCATTTCAAGCATGTGTCACCATGCCTGGCTTGTCATTGAATTTCATAAATTAAAAAAAATCTCTCTCTCTACTTTCTCTCCATACATATATACATATACATATGCATATATGTCTTTCTCTCTATATATATAGATAGATAGATAGATAGATAGATAGAAATCACATATATTAGGTATAGATAGATAGATATCACATATATTTGGAAAATTCTATCTTGTATTAGAAATACCACTCCTTAGCACTTATCTGAGTATCCCAGTTAGTCATATGTTGAATTACTACTTCATCAGAGACCCTTTCTATATAAATGAAGTTGGACCTGTCAGTCAGGGGCGGATTGAGTAGGCCTGAAGAAGCCATGATTCATACAATCTCATTTCCATGGTGTGTGCCTTAAATGCCACATCTTCAGTCAGCACTTAGTCTCCCATGAAAATAAATTGAGCTTTGCATTCCCTTTGGGTTTTAAAAATGCACTTTTGAAGTTTGTGCTAGGAAGTGCAAATGTGTAGTCATACCAGCAATGTATTTCTTTGGGTCTTTTGATTTTCTCAAGGAAGGGTTTGGAAATGGCTCCATTTCCCCAGAAAACTAATTATAAGGCTTGTGTCTACTGATACCATCATTTTAAGCACTAAATATCTACAATAGTTTAAAGAAGGAGGGAATGAGCTTTTAACTTTCTAGGCTTTAAATTCAGTTCCTTTCTGTGCAGTTATATAGGAAGAGAGACAATTTGAATACCTAAAAATGCTGGCTCTGGCCCTTCATATTTAATTTTGTTGCCTACACTTTTATTTTCTTGGCTGTAAAATAAGAGACTTGTACTGATTAGGACCATTATATTCATGAATATTAAGGTTTTTAAACTTATGTAAAGGAGCCTCATTTATTAATTTATTCAACTTTCATTTAGTGGACATCAACTATGTTTTAGCCATAGAGGCAGGTATTGTCAGGTATATTTTTATTTAAATTCCTTTTTCAGGGCTGAAGTAACTAAAACTAACAGGGATGAAGTGACCTCCCCAAAGTCATTGCTTGTAAATAGTATATGTAGCACTCAAACCCAAGTCTGCATGGAGTGAAAAGCATCTGCTCACTCTGTAGCACCACACTCTGCTTGAGACGGTGGCTTGCTGTGGTAGAGCACAATGGTTAAGCCTGGGGAACTGTGGAGTCTCTTGGCAACCTACCTAGTCCTATAGGACTAGGAGGGAAGACTCAGTGAGGTCATCTGCCAGTGTTTATTACTCTGGAGTCTCCAGAAGCAGTCTGATTCTTCCATGGCATTGTTTTACACTCTAGGTAATGCCACCGCTGTTCCCAAACCCCTTTCCAAAGGTCTTAGTTTTCCCTCCTCCTATAAGCTGTTATTCTAATGCAAGATCCTTTTATTTCTTGCTGGGACTACTATAATATATTTATAATATATTTCTAACTGAGGGTTCTGCATCTATCCTTGCCCCCACTCCAGCCTGTTTTCCATAATTTAACCAGAGAAAGATTTTTTCAGGTATGGATTTGATCATATCACACACTTACTTAAAATGTTTAAAAGATTTTTCATTGTTTTAAATATGTTTTGCCAACTTGTGTAGTCTGTCTGGCTCCTGCTTCACTATCTACCACTCCTCCTTTATTCCTGGTATGGACCACACTATCCTCTCCCTGTTACAGTTCCTTAAAATATCATACTTTCTTTTTCAATAGAGCATTTGCTGTCCTGCTTCCCTAGAATGCCCCCACCAGCCCTCCATCTGGGTAAGGCTTACTGATCGCTTAGATATTGCCTTGAACCTCCATCTTTCATGCAAGTCTCTTTTGTCTCTCTACGGTAGATCGGGCCCACTGTATAAACTCTCATGCTATCTGAATCCATAAGGACTTACCAAACTTTGCCAAAATATGTATATTTCTTTGATTATTTGCTTATTATTATCTTTCCTCAGTTGACGATGCATTCCATGATGGTAGGAATCATGTGGGCTTTACCTACAATATATTCTCAAGAGTTATGGGTATGATAAATGACATGAGGAGACAAGCATTTTTTATAAGCTGTCAGTTTATTTTCTCTAAATTGTTATGTCGCCTGTCCCAGATAACATATTTACAATTGATAATATACCCATCATCTCTCCTTCTCTGACCTAGAGCACACTAATTATTGCCACTCCGTGGCTCTGTATGTGTGTGTTACCCATGCTGTGGGGAATGGGAAACATGTCAAATTGCCAAGTATTGACATTTTATCTTGTCCTCACACCTCACCTACTATATTTTGGTGAGTATTGAAAGCTTGTTTCTCAAAGATAAAGAAAAAACACCTCTTTTTAGTATTAGTTCAAGGTAAAAATGAAAAGAAAGAATTTAAGTCTGCTATTAAGGAAACAATAATCACAGAGGTATTCCTAAGGCAAATACTTTAAATGATATTTGAGTAATCAAATACTCTATGTACCCCATGTGACTCCATTATCACAAATACCTGTGCTGAATTTGTTTAATTAGAAATCTTAGTCTAGACTAAGCTTTAAAAGCCAAATGAGGTTTACACAAGGCATTTTTAATCTTTAAATGAATTGGAGTGTCGTCATTGGTTTGATTTGCTTTTATAATTCCAAGGTCCTGAAAATGATATTAAAAATCAATTTTCGGGGCATGTTAAACCATTACATGTGTATGCAATCAGTAAAATCCTGACTCTGGAAAGTCCATAGATCAAATGGGGTATGCTTTCAATAGATTAATCATAAGGAAAAGGAAAGGATCATTTAGTAGCCAGGTGCAGTGGCGCTTGCCTGTAATCCAGGCGTGGGGAAACACTAAATGAAGGAAACACTTTTGGTAGTTGAACTTAAAGAGCAAATAGGGTTTATAGCTTTCACTTGGGAGGCTGAGACAGGAGGATCATAAGGTCAAGGCCAGCCTCAACAGCTTAGTGAGATCCTCAGCAACATAGCAAGACTCTATTTCAAAATAAAAATTAAAAATAAATGGCTGGGAGTGTAGCACAGAGTTAGAATGAACTTGGCTCAATCCCCAGTACCAAAAAAAAAAAAAAAAAATGTAAGGGTAAAAACCACCAGAGGATGGAGTAAAAACCTGTAAAGTAGAGGGGACATAGAAATATAAGCTATAGAATCCAAAAATAGATTATAAAGAAAGACAAGCAAGATATTATTATAAAAATTAGGATAGAATTAAGTGTGAGAAAAGAGAGGGGTGCTTGCTGACAGGCCTGAGGTGCACAGAAGCTTTTGTGGTGGCTTGTTAAATTCCATTTCTTGACTTGAGTGGTTTCAGGAGTTTTATCATGAATCATTAATTAAATTATCCATTTGGTGTGGTTATCTATATTTCTGTTTTTATCTTACAATGAAAAGGTTTTACAAGAGAAAAGAAAATATATTTATTACTAAACTTTTTACATTTTTAATCAATAGATATTCAGTAGTATATCATGTAAAATAAAAGTTGTACTGGGGACTGTTTTTAGTGGCATAAAGAGAATGCATTGCTATTCCATTTGGACAAAATTGTTGGAGTTTTGAACAATATTTAACAATTGAGGAGAGACCAAAGTAGCAGACAAAAGGAACCTGGACACAGATACATGAAGCAATTAGAAAAAAATCCAGATCTAATTCCTAACCAAATAAAAATTCAGGTCAAACCAACTGGCCTCAGAGAGCTATACATTCGAGAGCCTAGTAAATAGCGGGTCCTCAAAAAAGCAAAATTCTCCATTCTTTCCTATTCTCACCATGAAAATGCCAGAAAATATAGTGTATTCATACCAGGCAGAGTTTTAGCAAGGGGGGACTTCATTAATTCTATAAGTACTATTTATTTTACATAAATAAAATAAATTTTGCTTTATTATTTTATTTGAATAAATGGTATTTATGTTGCCTCTTTTGGGTACCGTATACTGCTTTATTAAAACTTCACACTGACCGTTTAAGATTGGTTTATTATCTTACTTTTACAGATGAAGAAAAACTAAATGAAGGAAATAGTTTTGATAGCTGGACTTAAAGGACAAATAGGGTTTGAGCCTCCAGTAAAGGGCAATAGAAAATACATTTCCAGCAAAAGAAATAGTGTGCAACAGTGTGTGACAGCAGGAAAGTGGAGAAACATTCAGAAAACAGTGTGGTCCAATCATGTTAGAGAATGATCAGAAAAAGCAAATTGGACCATATCATGAGTGTCAAGGTGAGAAGTTATTCTTGGTAAGTTATGGAAAGTTTTATTAATGTTTCAGGGTAGAAAAACATGTTAAAATTTTTTTGGGATATGACTTTGTTCACAGTGCATCTGACAATGTAATTAGATAAAGGCATATAATTGCAACTGAAGTGAAACAGAAAAGATAATCTTCAAGAAATGGAAGTACTTCATTACACACTAGGTAAAATACAGATGGGATCTGTCTCACCATCATGTACAAGAGGAAACAGTGTAAAAATTTAAGGAGCTGTGTATGTTGTCTAGTTGTTCTGCCAAAAAGGGTTTATACTCTCCTTAAGGGTATGCGATAGTGCCAATTTTAAGCTACCATTATTAAAACTCAGTATTTTATATTGTTTTGGTAATATCTGTCAATTGTGTTAAAGATTTTATCCTAGTGTCTAGTTGTTTTGTTTATTGCTCAACAAGGTTAAACATTACACAGGCTAGAGTCATTTGTATTTCTGCGTTTGTGAATTGCTTTTTATATCATGTTGTTGAAAAAAGGAAACAGTACTTTTTTCTCTTTTTTTGTGTAAACTTTATACCCATGAAGAATATTAATGATTTTTATCTATCACTTGTTGCAAATATTTTTTTCTGGAGGAAGGAGTAACTTGCCTTTAATATTTATTAGCTGTGTATTTCAATGTACCAAAATTTCAAATTTCTTTTTTTAAATTTTTATTGGTGCATTGTCATCATACATCATGATGAAGTTCAAAGCGATAGTGACACACATGCACACAGCACTTGGTGAGCTTCCCCCCAGCTCCCACCCTATTCCCTCTCCTTCCCCATGCACAATATTGAGATTGGCATTGATAATTTTGTATATGTAAATCATGTCGATTGAAGTGTTTCCTTCATCAGATCTCCCTATTTCTATGTATTATGGCTCCTTTTACTTTGAACACTCTCTAAAATTTAACTCTTACTAAAACTAATTCTTATTAAAACATTGCTGTATATCTCACAGGCATCATGTACAATACCAGCTATCAGAGATATAAAGATGAAAAAGATACCTGTGTCTAAGTAGCTCTTATTTAATGGGACCTACTGGAATATATGCTCATGTTATCCTGATGATGTATGTACACTCTAGGGGAATAGAGGGAGCTAATGGCACTTAGAGGAGCTGGGGGATGTTAAACTAGATCTTAAAGGATGAGTAGGAGGTAGGGGATTTCTGTTAGAACATAAGGCATGAAAGTGGTGAAGTATGGTGATCTTTTTTAGGGAGTAACAAATTTATCTTGTGCTTAAAGTGTTCAGAGCATACAGAATATGAGGTTAGCAAGATATGGTTTGAAGTAAGATGGTAAAGGTTTTTGTAACCTCTTTCAAGAAGTTTGGACTTTGTCCTGTTGCAAAGCATTATGCTGCTACTTGTTTATTTTTCTGAAGTTTTAATTTTATACTTTTATTGGTGCATTGTAATTATACATCATAGTGAGGTCCCAAGTGATACAAACATACATGCCCACAGCACTTGGTGTGTTTCCCTTCAGATCCCATGCAGCTCCCCGCTCCCCCGCCCCTTACATGTGTGAGATTGGTAGTGATACCTTCATATATGGATATAGTATACACTGTGTTTTCTTTATCCATTCATCTGTTGATGGACATCTAGATTGGTTCCATAATTTGGGTATTGTGAATTGTGCTTCTATAAACATGAATATGCATGTATCACTATAGTATTCTGACTTTAATTATTTTGGAAAGATACCCAGCTGGGTCATATGGTGGTTCCATTTTTAGTCTTTTGAGGAACCGTCATAATGGTTGTATTAAATCGTAATTCCACCAATATTGTATGAGTTCCTGTTTCCCCACATCCTTGCTAGCATTTATTATTGTTTGTATTCTTGATGATTGCCATCTAAGATTTGTGTTTTTAGAAGTATCTTCATGGCAGGAGAGTTGGAAGATGGCCTGGAAGTGGAATCAGAGAGGAAATGGTATAAAGAGGAAGCTTTTGTAATTCTTTATAAAAAAGAAGTTAGTAAAGACCTGAACTATGAAAATAGATTGGGAAAAGGAATAAGGAACCCTATTGGAGATATATTTATGGGAGAGGCTTAATTTAGGGGAGTATATTAGGGGAAATGTGGGAGAAAGGGAGAACCTAAGACTCATAGCTTCAGCTTAGACAGTTGATTAGATTATGGTGTGAATAGCTATTCTGGAGAATTTCAGCAGAGAGCAGATCAGGAGAAGAATGTAACAGTCTGAACATGCTGAGTAGAAGTTACCAGTGGTAGGCTCTGGGAGTTGTTCAGTGGACAGCTACATGTGCTGGTCTGCATCTCCCAGGTGAGCACTAAGCTGAAAATAGAGATCTGAGCATCATCACCATGTAGGTGGTGGTTGAAATCACAGGTGTAGAAAATATTTCCCAGGGAGATTCTGAAGAGTAAAAAGTCTGTGGATAGAACCCTGAAGGAAAATAGCATTATGAGGAGAGGAATTGTTATAAAGATCAGTCTTGTATGTGAAAGCACTTTGTGAGTGGCAGTGCACCTTTCAGATATAAGGGATTATTATTCTTATTATTATAATCATTAGGAATTTCAGCTTCTGTAAGCAGAAGGCGATAAGTGCTACCCCATGATGCATTGAAGCAGAAGAATAGTTGCCATTTTAACCTTGGAAGCATTATGAAAATCCACAAGCAGATTCTTTATAAAAAACATTTCAAAGGCTAAGGTAAAAGAAGTCTTTGTTAAGGCTAAACAGGAGCCAGAGATCTTAGTTTTGCTTGTTCCAATTGTAGCCATGGATTTGCCATCTGGGCGTTTGTAGTAACTGTAAGCAAGTATGTTACCACTGAGTCATCTCCTATGGAGTGCTGGAGAAACAAGGCCTGGGTCCAGATTTCCATTCAAGAAATTTACAAAACTGCCTTCCAAGAAAGCCCAAGAGATCTTCATGAACAAGTTTGGCTTAAAATTTGTTCATAGCATTGGCTTGAATTTGCAATATTGAAGATAATTTTATTAAGGCTACAAGAAGAAAATAAAATAATTTCTCATTGTCACCTATATATTCATCTCCCCCAAATTTTTCAAAACTCCTGTAGTTTGCATTTAGTGCTACCAACTCGACCATCCTTTGAGGTTTAACTGAATCTTAATTTGAGACTAAGGAAGTGTTTATCAGGAAGCTATATGGTACAATAAAAACAGCTCTGGAATTTTGAATTAGGATACATAAAGTGTTTGCATTCTACCTTTCATACCTGATGTGGCTCTTTACTTCCATGAGCTTCAGTTGTTTCACCTGCAAAATGAGGGTAATATCAGCTAACTTACAGGTCTCCTGTGTAAATTAAATGACTTTATAACAACATTAACATAATAGCCTCTAAAACACTTTATAAATCTAAGGGACTATCTATATGTGAACTTATAATAGTTCATTCTGTCATGATTCTGAAAGAGTTTGACTTAAAGTTTTTATTCTGGTTAATGGATAATAGAGTTTATGACTAATTAACTTTTACTAAATGATGAATCTTCAAAGATACCTATTTTGGTGTTATGGTTTGAATTTAGAATGTCCCCTAGACCTCTCGTTATAGACAAGGCAGCCATATTGGAGGCAGGATTTGTTTGCTAGGGAGGAGCCCCTGGGGGGCACAAACTATACATATATATATATATATG
>PVJS01037273.1:0-20010 GCA_004027185.1 Glis glis
CAAAAAAAAAAAAAAAAAAAAAAAGAGAGGCCAGTGGGTTGCAACTTGCAAGGTCGTAGGAGTGGTGCTGCGTATGCCTTTTGGAGATCACATCTCACCATCTGGTGCTCAGGAAGCTGCAGGAGTGCTGAGTTTCAGTCTTGCTTTGGTTCTATCCCTTCTTTCTAAGTGCCTATTCCTCCATTTTAAAATGAGAATGCTTACTCTGTGCCATTATACATTGTATATATGTACCTTGTTTTTATTTTTATAGAGGCTCAAAGCTAAGAGTTTACCTTGAGTCTCAGAGAAGACTTTGGACTTGAACTTTTGAACAATGCTGGAATTGTTAAGGCTATACGGACTTTTGGAGATGGTCTGCATGCATTTTGCATTGTGAGATAGGCATGAGATATTTGGGGGCTGCTTTTCAGTGGAGAGTTATGATTTGAATATGGAATGGACCCCAGAAAATCTCATGTGTTCATGAGGTAGGGCAGGGCTGGAAGAAGTCAATCACTGGGGGTTTGGACTTGAGAACTACATGTGTCCCTGCCTTCAACTGCCATAAGTTGAGATCAGCTTTCTGCTGCCATACCATGCAACCACAAGGTCTGCTTGGAGTCAGCTGACTATGGACTGTACTTCGTAAACCTTGAGCCCAAATAAACCTCCCTCCTTTAATTCGTGCTGTCAGCTATTTTGGTCAGAGTGATAAAAACGTGGAAAAATACACTTATATCAATGATTTCACAAGAATGACCAACAATTTCCTACCCTTATTCTTACATCATGGTATTTTCTTGGGCAAATGTTTTTGACTTGTCAACCTGTAGGCTGTAAGGAATGCTCCCATGGAGTGGTATCATAGGATGAATGAATATATATGTACTCCAAATATTGAATATATACATATCTATATATATTCAATATATATATGTATATGTATAGAAAGAATGTGTACTTTTCACTACAGTCCAATGAATGTGATTATTTTGAAGAGAATATGAAATTTTATGATAAATTTAAGAAATTTGGAACAATTTAATACAGTCCTATGATACAAAATGTATCTTAGATGTGCATGTCAAGTGTCTAGCTATTTTGATTTTTAATTTCCTACCTAAGGCAAAAAGAAATTACAAAAAATGTAAACAATTCTTGAAAAGGATTGTGCAAATATAAAAATAATATAAAATATAAAAGATACTTTGTGACCAGAAAAATAATATTCAAATTACAATTCATCAATATTTCACAAGTACAAACTTCATGTATATTGTCAAATAAAATAAAATTTAAAAGAGTATTTCCCATACAACTTCCTACAAATTTTGAGTTACCATTTAGCATTTCATTTTTAGGGATATAATCTTCAATTTTTTAGAACCTAATAAATTCAAATAATTTTAATAAATATGTTTATACATAGAAATGAGGGTTCAAAATATATTAAACCATAGACTATTTTAAAATAATACCTACATTTTCTCACAAAAGAAAAGAGAAACTTCATATTGTGACATTCTGCCAATCTCTTATCATTCTTCTTCTCATGGATGCCCTGTATTCAACTTTCACACCTCAGAGCAGTTTCCCTGATTTTATTGTCTGAATTAGACTACCATTTCAATTTTTTTATATTTTATTGTTTTTCTCACAAAAATTTTAATTATTTTGATTGTTTATTGATTGATTATGTCCCTATTTGAATATAAATTCTATTTGAATTTAAATTCTATTTGATCATGTTTCTTTGATTGACACTATAAACCTAGCATCTATCACAGTGGCCAATATATCTTAAACATTTGAAAACTGTCCCTTTTTATAAATTAATAAATTTAATGAATTCTTAAACATACATAACAATTATTACATCTATGCATATACAGAGAGTATTTTGATGACTATCTTAGTCTGTTCAGGCTGCTATAACAAAATGCCACAAACTATGTTGCTTATAAAGAAAAAAAGCATTTATTTCTCACAGTTTTGGAGTTTAGAAAGTCTGAGATCATGGCATCAGCAAAATCAATGACTGGTGAGAGTCTTTCCCTCATGGCACCTTCTAGCTGTCCTCACATGGTGGAAGGGCAAACAAGTTCCCTTGGCTTCTTTCATAAGGCACCAACCTTATTCAATAGGCTAAATGATCTAATGATCTAATCACCCCCAAAGGTCCCTAACTCCTATATCATCATAATGGGGGAGGGATAAGATGTCCACATGTGTATTCAGAGCAGGGACTGCAACAACATTCAGATTAAAGTAAAGGCCAGATGGAGTTCTTGCTTCTGGTGTTCCACATTCTGTTTTCTTTCAAAAGATCAAGTCCTCTTTTAAAGGATATATTACTTTTTCAGTCCATTTTTCAATGATACTGGTGTTTTATATGTCTTTTATACTTGCCATACATTGCAAAAAACCAAAAACTCCTGTTTCCCAAGTTTGGGATTTTTTTTCTCCAAGTATTATTACCTTCATAAAAGTGTAATATAATACCACTAAATTGCAGGTCATTTGTGTTTAGGATACCCCAAACATGAATTAATTTGCCAGTTCACTATCGTGATACTACTTTCAACTTGCTTTGATTGATTAAAGACTTGATTAGAGTGTTCTTTGATTTCTTTGTATCCTCAGCATTGGCCTCTCTGGGCCATAGTGTGAAGTGATTTAGGATCTGGCTTATCTCAACTGCTTAAGCTTGTTACATCTTGTGTTTTGTTTTAGGGGACTGGATTAAAAGGTACTTTAGAGCATCTTCAGAAATCAAGATTCTAAGACTCTCTGACTCCTCTCAGATATTTCTGTTCTCAATTTCTTAATCCCATTTACCAAAATTCTTATTAATATCACTTCCGGAAAGCAGGTAAGAGGGAAATTTAGTCACAGAGATTCATCAAGATTTGTGATTAATGCACTGATCTGAACCACTCCAACTGCAATTTCTTAGCCTTGTTTCTTAACTTCTATGCCCAGTTTATTACCCTGAATTATGCAATATCTTTCTTATTGCACTTTATCAATGGTGTCAAAAATAACATAAAGCCCTACATTCTTGGTCTTTTTGCTAAGTTGTCTAAAGCTTCTTGACATGAGCATGGCTTGGAAATTATGAATAGCTTAACCAATCTCATCATAAACCATCTTCTGATCCAAGCAGGAGTAAATACATACTACTGACTACAGTTCCTTCACTCAGCCAGTTATTTATTTTCTGAAGATTAACTCCTTGCAATACAATTTCACTGAATTTTTTTCTACCTCAACTATCCTAGTAAAATAAACTTCTGCATATTTAACATGCATGAATGTGATGACTACCTTTCAGTACTTTCAAAGATAAGATTTATGATTTCATATTATTTTTAATGTTACAGAAAACAATTTGATATAAATATTTCCATAATTTTAGTCATTCCCCCACATACAACATCCTCCTATTGTCAAAATAAATCATTTTCCCACTTGTCAGAACCTTAGCATGGTATTGCAATTCCATAAAAAAAAATAAGTTTTGTACTTGATTAAACTGTGGTAAGGGAATCAGAGGGTACACTCCAAAAGCTGTAGGCAAGTATTTCTAACCAGTCAGTTCTCCATGTAGATTATATTCACAATTATCTAGTTGACCTAGTATATTTACAAATTATGTATTTCTATAAAAACCATATCTTCGAGCACATTAATGACAAATTTGTTTAGTGGTTATAAGGTGTCTCATAGTTCAACTAATAATCTAGAAAAAAAGGGACTATATAGAATTTGTGCTGATTATTATATTATATATTATTACCATATTTATTAGAATGAATTTGTCAGTTTTCTTGTTATATTACTCATAATCTACTCTTTTAAACTATATGCTCTTTTTGCATTATGAGATCTAATTACGTGGTGTGTGTGTGTGTGTGTGTGTGTGTGTGTGTGTGTGTGTGTGTAAATTTGTCAACCTAGATTTCTTGAAAACTATTCTCCTTGTTTCAAGTTCAATACAGGTTTGATGAAATTTTCCTTAAATCTAGAGTTGGCAAAACTAGATAAATGTTTGGTTTTAATGCTATAGATCCTCAACAACTTTGCTTCTTATACAGAATTCTATGGATTAAATGATTACTACATCTGGACATTTACTTTATCCTTTCCCTTGGAGAAGTAGTTCATGTCATCATAAGCTGATGCATTGTTAATCCCAACAATCAGTGAATATCTGTTCTAGCCATCTGTGATATTATAATAAGAGCTCATTCATGCAGGCAATAGCCACTGGATTGCAATTATTTGATAGGTTGTCTGAACCTTGCTACAGCTGTAACATCTAAGATGCCAGTTTTAGACCCTGTGAAATGAAAAGTGCAACTTCTCCATATGGGAAGTGTCTGCAAATATAGCAAGCAAGTAATTGTCTATCACACTGCAAAACAAGCATATGTTTGGAGCATCCAAAATTTAAATTAAATGGTCCTAGTGTGAATTTTTTAAATTGGAAAATATCAAAACCTGATTCCAGAAAGTATTACAAAAGATAATTTAATGAAAAAGACAAGCATAACACAGAGCTACTTTTAGATGAAAATGTAGCCATTTTTAGCTAGTGTTTTTAATTTTAGGAGGCCTATTGCATTTTATTTACTACATAATTACATAGGAAGTGTGTGTTTATAGTAACTGTCTCATTATTTTTCTAAAGATCAGTGATGTAATGCTATGTCTATACTTTCATACAAAGAGAATATTTTATTATGTTGCACATATTGTTGCTAGTCCTCTCAAAATTTGTCTGTTAAATATATAGGCATCTAAACCAAAGAGGATAGTGGAAAAATGCATGAAAGTTGGGAAAACACTGAACCAATTCCAAGCAATTTCAATTTAGAGTGCTGTAATAATTGATGGTCCATCTAACCTAATTTCCCATCTCTGAGAGATGGCAATGGGTTCATCTATTAAAAGAGTTCATGAAAGATATCAAAATTGATTGTGTACAGAAATTCTATAATATATTAAACATACACTATCACATAAATATTCTTAATTAAATGGAAACTCTCTAAGCAGATAAGTGAGCATATTTAAGAGAAATTGCACAAGTCAATTAGACCTTAAAATGAGAGACTTACGGTAAGAAAAAGGCAAAGAGACAAAACTGTGAACTGATTGCATTCTTTTATCCACAATAGTGAAGATAGCTAAATATTGTACTTATCTATATCATCCTCTCCTAGTTTCCTGGAAATAAGATCCTTATTTTAGTAGTCATTGCAATTAGAAAATCATATCTTACAATGTAAACATTAACTGGTTTAGAGGAAAATGTAACTCAGTTATTTCCATTTCAGTGAAGTTTTTTTGTTGTTGTTGTTTTGTTTGTTGGTTGTATTTTGTTGTTGTTTTTTAGTACTGGGGTTTGAACCCAGGGGCTTCAACCTCTGAACTACATCCTCCAGCCTGATTTTATTTATTAATTTTGAAACAGGAAACAGGGTCTCACTAAGTTGCTGAAGGCCTTGCTAAGTTGCTGAGGTTGGCCTTGAACCTCACTGAAAAGAACTGTGATTCTCTAACTTCTTGCTCACTACCCTGTCTTTGGTAATTAAGTAGCTGTAACCTTCTTGTTCTGTCTGGGCTCTTCCAGTATCACTGCTTGAAAAGTGATGTACATTACTCTCCAATTGCTTTAAAGAGACTCAGCTTCATTTCCAGTTAGAAATCAAGTGCCTTGCCAGAGAGAAATACACGTGTTCAGAAAATTCTTTCTATTTTTCTGAAGAATCTAATCCCTGCTTTGTGTGTGTGTGTGTGTGTGTGTGTGTGTGTGTGTGTGTGTGTGTGGTACTGGGAGTTGAACCCAGGGACATTCTCTGATCTACACCCCCAGCCCTATTTTTATTTTGAAACAGGTTCTCCCTAGGTTGATGAGAGTCTCACTACTTGCTGAGTCTGTCCTTGAACCTGTGATCCTCCTGTCTCAACCTCCCAAGTACTAAAATGACAGGTGTGCACCCCATGCCCAGCTCCCTGCTTTATTTTCTTGGGACTTTAGTAAAACCCTTTGGATATTGGTAAAGATGATTCACTCTGACCTAAATGAATCATTTTATTTTCCTGTCAACAAAGATAAAAAGGGTAAAACTATGATTGTAGGGACATGAAAATACATGCCACTTATTTTTTTTCTTTATTTGTAAGTGGAGCATGCACCCATATTGATAATTTATAAACTAGAAACTAATGTTGTCATCTACTGTCATAGTTGGAGCTTAGGACACCAGAAATATGACTGTAGGAAAACAGATTTGCCACCTCAGAATGTACCCCCTTGGCATATTTTAAGCTGGTTATTCTGAGAAACCACAGACACAGACGTAGATCTGGAAAGGTGTTCTTTTGTAGAAGAAAATTATATCTATAAAACAAGTCTACATGAATATATTTACCCATATCAGAGAGAGGGCTACTCTAGATGACATGCATTTCCTGAGAGACATTTTGTCTGCACAATACAAAGTTTATTCATCATATATCCCCTCCCCACTCCCATAACTCATCTCCACCCTCCAGAAGCTCCAAGCCCTTATTCCTTTCTGTAGCTCAGAATTATATAGCTTCAATCATCTAGCTCTTCTTAGAGCCTTATATTTTGTGGGTCTCTGGTGTGTATGCATGTAATTAAAATGATTTTATCCTATTAATATATGTTTCATCAATAAAATTTATAGCTCAGTCAAAGAACCTAGAAGGGCAGAAGGAAGTCATTTCCCCCTCACCCATACCATGTGTAAGTACTGCTAATATCTTTCTATAATAGCCTTTTGTCTGTGTGGTATTGAAGGGTATGATAAAAAATATATACATTTAGTAGTATCTCTTTTTTTAAGAGTCACGGTATTCTTTAGCACATTATAGGTCCTGTGTTATCCCATAATATATTAACCTACTTAAAGTTAACTTGTAATTTCTCAACATATCTGAGCACAGAACAAATGGTAGTGGTTAATAAAATTAATGCTTTTCTGGTTGCCAATCTGCTAAATGTGGATGTAACTTCTTAGTGTATGATATACCTTGCTCATGTTTTTTTCTTAAGCTAAATAAGGGTATATTAATATTGGTAGGATATTTATAATTGTAAACAGCCTGGAATCTGTATGACGTGTTTATTGCAGTGGCTTGGTGCATTCCAGGAAACATCAGTTACAAAGCATGTTCTTGGAAGTATTTTAGCCAATATGCAAAACATGGATTCCAATACTTTCATAAGCAAATTTTGACATTTATTTTGCTAATAGCAAATTTTCCTATGGGCATGGATAATTCGAAACATTTAATGTATCCACCTCTCAAATGAGGTCTTTCTAATTAAATGCAAACTACCATAGCAAATAAATTTACCTGAGTGTAACTTAACCTAATGTGCATTTACCTAGATGATATTATACTGCCTATGCTGAAGTGTATAGTAGGCTGTACTGGCACGTATTATCCCATTCTCCCACAATGAATATAAACATCTGAATGTTTTTAAAATTGTATTTTTGAATTGAAAATAAATTGTTATTATTAAAGCATGAGTCTAAACTTTGTGGTTAGCATTGTTTAAAACTATATGAATACATCTTTATCAAATGTAATTGCTGAACAAAATTGTCACTTTATTAAAACAGAGTGAATCTAATTTTGAAATTCTTTTGCAGCTCTCAGGTTCTATTTAAATGCATGCATCAAGAATAAACAACTCCTAAAATGATATAACTCTTAGAAATAAAATGATTACATTTTAAATAGGAAATGAGTTATTCTTCATTTATCTTTTCCTTATGCACTGAATTGATGTGAGGAATTGAGTGAAATGCATAAGGAATTGTGCCTATATTTAAAACTATTTTAAAACTCTTTGTCTTCATTAATGCATGGGAAAGTAGGCTGACATAAGATATTTGGCTTAATTTGATTTCATGTAAATGATGAAATTTTAAGAAGACTGGCTTATTTCAGAACCTATGAAATAACACAATGAAGGTTCAATTATCACTAGGATATTTGCTTCCTCATGGAACAACTTATTCATTATCAAACTATTTACCTACCACCAACACATAGTAATAACTTGATAATTGTTTGCTGAAAGATCAGAGGCCAGTTACTATCTTCCACCAAGAATCCTTATTTAGTTTTACAGGTATCTTTTTTAAAACATTATTAACACCACCAAGTGTGTCTTTCCAATTTTACATAGAAAATTAAACCATGTCTGACTTGAGAAGATTTCCAGTATGAAAGAAATCACTAAGTACATTTGGATAACTTAGCATTTATGTATGATCTCAAATGAGTGATTTACTCATTTGATTATATTCTAAAAATATTGAACCGTCCATATTTTTGTTACTAGCAAAATATAATTACAGGTTTAAATATAATAAACATTGTGAACATTATTATTTATGCTGTTTTTTTAGTTTCAAAGAAAATTAATGGAAAATATTACATTGTTAAAGTTGGATCAAAAGGAGAGACTTTTAAATGAATCATAATTCAGAAGTAAAACATGGAATTGTGTAATTACATTGTTTTGGAAAAATGGTGACATGTATAACACCAACAGTATAGAAAAACAAAAAGAAATCATGTCACATCAATGAAAATGAAATGGCTTTTAAAAGGCTAATATATTTTATTGAATTTTATAAATAGACATTACAAATTTTTTTCATCACCTCAGTGTGATACTAGCCCTCTAATGGGATGGAAATAACTCACGAAACTTAATAGAGAAAATAATATATTTCATTTTAATCAATACAAACTTTTCTAGAGATATGAATAATTTCATATCACTTTGGGAGCAATACATAACTTTATATAAGTTTTGGTCACAATCAGTTTCAAAAAACACATTCTTAAAAATCTGTCAATTTCAGAAACATCCTTCTTATTAAATTGGTATTTTTTGAAACATTATAATTGACAAATTAGGAGATACTGGAGTTACTAAGATAATGTGAGAAGTAAATAGTGAGCTTAGAACACCTCAACATAACTTTCAAGTGTTAGAACTCCTTAAAAAGAATTAGACTTGCAGCTGTCAAGTAAATAAAAAACCTTTGATTTGTTCTAGTAGCTTTAATGTGTACATGCCATAATAATGCAAGTCCTTTTAATAATTATCTCCTATGAACTAAGTTGATAATTATGACTTAATGAATGAAACATGGGAATATATAGAGATGGAGTCAGGATTCAAAATAGGTCTTTTGTCTCTTGATCCACAAGATAACTTCCAAATTAGAAGAGTTAATTTTATTTATCTCTATCTACATATTTCCTTGTAGATTTTCTATGATCAGAAAGAAGCATTAGGTGGACTCCAGGATTTCATAGAATTCAATGTTTTGCTTTGTTTTCATGGGTATTAATGGCACAATGTGTTTACTAAAAATTCTCCAGCTTTATACATACAGTAAGTACAC
The DNA here is from genome assembly GCA_004027185.1 of Glis glis. Classification (NCBI taxonomy): domain Eukaryota; kingdom Metazoa; phylum Chordata; class Mammalia; order Rodentia; family Gliridae; genus Glis; species Glis glis. The sequence continues at coordinate 9,456 of PVJS01037273.1, forward strand.
TTTTTGAATAATTATATTCCCATTTGAAAAAAAAAAACAAAATGAGAACAAATAAAATAAAAACGTATTCCTCTCCCATATTTTTCACTCAGAGTGTCACCCTTTATTGAGAGTAAATGTCAAAGAATTTACCACACTTGACAAGGCACTAGCCACCCACCACGTCCCATCTCCCTACTTTAGTTTTCTTCCCTTTCACTGCTTTATTTATTTTTTATTTATTTATTTTTTTTGTGTGTGTGGTACTGAAGATTGAACTCAGGGGCATTCTACCTCTGAGCCACACCCCGAGCCATATTTTTATGTTTTTATTTTGAAACAGGGCCTCACTAAGTAGCTGAGGCTGGCCGCCAACCTGCGATCCTCCTGTCTTAGCCTCCCAAGTACTGGGATTACAAGCGTGCACCGCCACGCCTGGCTCACTGCTTTATTTTTTCACAATTTTGTACAATTACCCTTAATTAAAAAAATGCATGTCTCTCCACTAAAATAGTAGTAATATAAGGCCAGGAAATTTTGTGTATTTCATGTATTGTCACATACCTTATACATAGCACATACTAGGTATTCAGTATATACTTATGGATTGATTAATCAATGGAATGATATACAAAGTATCCAAATTCTCTTTTCATTACCACTCTATCTGATGCATACTTCTGTAAAAGAAAGTCTCATATTTTATGCTACTTTTTATTTTCAATTATTTAATATTTACTTATTTATTCATTTGTACTGGTGATTAAACCCAGGGGCATTCTACCTCCAAGCTACTCCTCCAGCCCTTGTTATGTTTTATTTGGCAACAGGATTTTGATACATTGCTGAGGCTGGCCTGAAAACTGAGATCCTCCTGTCGCAGCATGGCAAATACTGGGATTACAAACGTGCCACCATGCCCAATTTTAATATACTTTTATTAGTGCATTCTAATTATACAACATAGTGAGGTTGAATGTGACACAAACATACATGTACACAGAACTTGGTGTGATTTCCTCTGGAAACCACTCCGCTCCTCTACTCCCACCATACATGTTAATGAGATTGGTAGTGATACCTTCATGTATGGACATAGCTTTATTTGAGCTGTTTCCTTTATCAACTTTTATTAAGGCAATTATATATTCACATGTGGCTAAAAGAATACAGAGACATTCAATGTCTCTATATCTAACTTTACCCAGTTTCCCCCAATGATAAGCTTTTGTAAAACTATATTAACATATCACAACCAGAATATTAAAATTAATATAACCCACTGATAATCAGATTTGGGCAATTCTATTTGTCCTCATTTAAGAATGGATATGTGAGCTGAACACAATGCTGCATGTCAGTAATTTCAGTGCTGGGAAGGAAGAGTAGCAAGTTTGAGGCCAGCATGAGATCATTTAGACTCTATTTTAAAATAAAAATATAAAGGGCTGGATGTATAATTTAATGATAGAACACTCCTGGGTTCAACCTCTGGTCACACATACACACACAGACACACACACACACACACACACACACACACACACAAGAATTTACATGTATTTAGTTTTATACAATTTTATTATATCTGTATGTTCATGTGCCCACAGCTCCAGTCAAGATACTGAGCAGGTGTCTTACCACAATGATATATTATGTTTTCCTTTTTCTTTCTCTTTTTGTACTTTTATTGGTGCATTGTAATTATATATAATAGTAAGACTCAAAGTGATACACTAATACCTGCACACATCTCTTGGTGTATTCCCCTCCTCATCCCACCTTACTACTCTTTCTTCCTTCCCCATGCATGTTAGTGAGATTGCTAGTGATACCTTTTTCTAAGGACATAAGATTACTTGAACTGTTCCCTTCTTCAAGCCTCATATTTTACAACTTCATCCATCTCCCTCCCACACACTGTCCCTGTTCCTAACTGTGGCAGCCAGTAATCTGTACTTCATTTACAAAATTTTTCTCTATATAAAATATTACATAAATTGAATAATGCAGCATTTAAACTTTTGGAATATGATTTTTCTTTTGGCATAAATTCCCACGGTTTCTTCCAAGTTATTGCATGTATCAGTAATTTGTTCATTTTTATTTCTGAGTAGTATTCCATGGTGTACATATACTGTGATTTATTTAACTATTCATCTTTTGAAGGTATTTTGAGATGCTTCTAGTTTGGGGCTATCAAAAGTAAAGTGGCAGCCAGGTGTGGTGGTGCACGCTTGTAATCCCAGTACTTTAGGAGGTGGAGACTGGAGGATCTGGGTTCGCAGCCAGCCTCAGCTCGCTCTCTCTTTCTCTCTCTCTCTCTCTCTCTCTCTCTCTCTCTCTACTTAGTGAGGCCTTCCGCAACTTCGTGAGACCCGGTCTCAAAATAAAGTATAAAAAATAGGGCCGGGGGTGTAGCGCGGAGGTAGAACGCCCCTGGGTTCAATCCCCGGTACCGCAAAAAAAAAAAAAGTAAAGTGGCTGTGAATATTTGCATATTCACAAATTTTTGTATGACCATAAATCTTCATGCTTTTGCTATAAATTCCCAGGAATGTAACTACTGAATCATATGGTAGCTGCATATTTAGGTTTATAAGAAACTGCCAAGTTGATTTCCAAAGTTGCTGTACCATTTTTATTCCCACCAGCAATGTACTAATTATCCCATTTCTTCACATACTTGCAAGTATTTGGCATTGACACTTTTTAAAAGTCAGTTTCATAGATATGTAGACACTTTATGTTAGTGTTTTCTCTTTTCTAAGGAACTGTATAACTGAAAGCCAAAACTTGCATTATTTTCATACTCCCAGTGCCTAGCATATCATCTGGCACATAATGTGTCCTCAATAAATAATGGTTGCATGAATACGTTAGTAAATAAATGAATGAGAAATAGCTTTTATGTTCTAAAATTTAAAGGTCTCATTAATTAAATATATTAATGTAAAACAAAGGAGAGTTAAACTAAAATCTTTACTATAAAATGTGCTGTCATATGAATATAACTAGAACAAGGAGCTATTTCGATTACATTAATTGAATTTCATGGGTTTTCTGTTTGGAATTACAATGTTATCAACTGATTAAATTCCTAAGGACATTCACTGCATTATAAGTATGTGGTGAAAAAATGCTCTTTGAAAACTTACTGATACTACTTCAAAATAAAAAGATTATCCTGGATTAATGATTATAGCTATTTTACAGTAAAAAGCTTTACTGAAACTGTATATACTATGAGCGAAGGATTATAGATAAAATTTTATAGTGAGCAATTACAACATTTAACTATTTAGCAATAATAACATGGTTATCTCCCTTCACAAAGCAGGTCAGTTATTATATTATTTAAACAAATTATGATAGGTTCCCAACATAAAAAAATCACCATTAACTGAGAAAATAGAATTTAGTGATTAATATTCATTTTGGGCAAAATAATTTTATTATCTGAAAATGTGAATTGGCATGGGGTAGGCAGTGAAACAGTTGAACTTGAGGTTTCATTTCTTTTTAATTTAGGGGGGGAAGAAATATGAAAGGCTCAAAATGAAATCGCTTCATCAGAATTCACATTTGATTTTCATCATTTCAGCTACCCAGCTGCATCAATGCACCTCTGACTATACTCCCAGCTGCGTTATTCAAGGAAGTTATTCAAGAAGGAATACTTGCAATATGTGTGATACTGAGTAGTGAGCTAATTAAGAGAAACACACAGCTGGGTTTTAAGAAGTCTTTTATCTTGATTGTAAGGTGCTAAAAATGCTTGTTGGTTGGATTTTGTTCCTTATACGCTGAATCTATATAGTCTTCCCTTGTAAGAAAATTACTGAGAACTCTTCAGGAGTGAATGAATGAGTGAATTCTTATCTTTGCTCCCTTCTTTCTGTAGGAGCTTAATAAATTACATAGTATACATAATATTTTACATTTCAAAGAGGTCCTTCTGCCCAAAAGTAATGGGGAGAGTGCAATTGCTGCATCCTCCAGAAAGGTTCTATTGCTTACAGACAAGAAAAATCCTTAAATTTAAAAAGATACATACTCTAAAGGCTATAGTCTTCTCATTGAGGAAATGTGAAATGTTTTCAGTGTTTTACTTTGGGTTTATTTTTCTCACAAAATTATAGAAATTTATCTTTGCTAAAGTGTACAGTGCTAGACTTAGGCTGCATGAAATCTAGTGGAGAGGAAGGCAAAGGTAATACGGAAACCTGAATGAGAAAATAGGAGGCTTTCTTTCATCCAAGTGGAGAATGTAAGGTCCTGGAATGTAGGCCTCCTTTGAAGTAACTATCTTCCTGAAGAAATACTACCTTGTTTGAAAGAAGCAGCTCAAACAATGCTCTGTCCATATATGAAGGTATCACTGCCGGTCTCACTAACATGTATGGGAAGGGGAGAGAGGGTGAGATCCAAAGGGAAACACACCAAGAGCTGTGTGTGTGTGTGTGTGTGTGTGTGTGTGTGTGTGTACGTATCACTTTGAGCCTTACTATGATGTATAACTACAAAGCACCAATTAAAGTATGTTAAAAAATACTACCTTCTTCCCAGCACTGGAGCCAATGGGTGTGTGCTGCCTTGTTCCTCCAAAAATGATAATATATAGGTAGATAGATGATAGGTGATAGGCAACAGAATGAACTATATCAAGGGAATAGTGAATGTGGAAGCAGCAACAGAGTAACTGATTACAATCCAGCTTTTCTACTCACAGTGTGAACTATGAATCTGTCTCTTGATTTCTGTTCAACATCAGTTTGTTTAATTTAAAATGTATGAACCATACAAGATCGTACCTTTTTATTCCTAAAGCAAGGGATTTTGTTGAAAGCAATCAATTTTTGCCCCTTCTGGTGTAAGCAGTAAAGGGGCATTTAAAATAAAGGAAATGGGTTCACCTTAGCAATCCAAGAGCAGAAAGTAAAACTGAGACTTAAATGGAACTAGAAATATACTAGGATGATAGATTTTTTTTCTATAGATACATAGTTTCTTCTCTCAGTTTTGTTATGATTCTGAGTCTGATTTCATACTTTCCTATCTTCTTTCTTTGCTTCTTTGGGCAAGTTTTTCCTAATCCAGTTCCAACTTCATAGCCAGTAAAGCAGATGGGACAAATGTGAAATAATACCTATCCCTTTTTATTTTAATATACTTTCATTGGTACATTGTAAGTGTACATCATAAGGAGGTTCAGGGTGATAGAAACCTACATATACACACAACACTTGTGTTTCCCTCCAGATCCCACCCCAGTCACCTTCCCTCTCTGTACATACTATTGTTGGTATTAATAATTTCATATATGGACATATCATTATTTGAACTGTTTCCTTCATAAAGTCTCCTTTACTCTCCCCACCTTTCTACCCAAATCCCCTTTTACATTAACTGATATTGGGGAAGGGGGGCATAGGGCTCACTGTTTACTCAGCACAGTCTCTGGTAGCTAGAACAGAGGAAGGAGACTGAACAAACAATAAGTCTTCCTCACTGAAAAAGAGACTGTAAAATTTTGAAGAAAAATAAAATTTTTTTGTATTAACCAATAAAAAATGTTTGTTCTAAAAGTAAACTTGCATTCGATTGATAGTTTTCAAAAGTTTTATGAAAATAGAGATGTTTACTGAAAAATGCACAATTTTTATGGTTTAATTTCTTCTCACTCTCACGATTAATTCAAAATTCTCTCAAGCTGGGAATGGTGAAGCACACCTGTAACCCCAGTATTTGGGAGGCTGAGACAGGAGGATTGCAAAAGTAATCCATATTCTTAGAACATGGTTTACCCTTTAGTGTAAACTGCCTTAATTTCCCCTGAAGTTGTTTATTCCTCAACTAGTAAATTTTGAATTACATATTTTCAGCTTTTAAGGGAATTAAAATAAAAGTATTGTATTTAGGACTTTAAATTCTCAAAAAGTTTTCTCATTTAAATGATATTTATTTCAATGCTTGTTTGTATGAGGTCATTCAGAACAATATCTTTAATGCCAGGTGTGGTGGCGCACACTTGTAATCCCAGTACTTTGGGAGTCAGAGACCGGAGGATGCGGGTTTGCAGCCAGCCTCAGCTCTCTCTCTCTCTCTCTCTCTCTCTCTCTCTCTCTCTCTCTCTCTCTACTTAGTGAGGCCCTCCACAACTTCGTGAGACCCGGTTTCAAAATAAAGTATAAAAAATAGGGCCAGGGGTGTAGCACGGAGGTAGAACGCCCCTGGGTTCAATCCCTGATATCGCAAAAAAAAAAAAAAATAACAATATCTTTAAGATATACTTACTCAAAAATTATTATTGAGTATTCTGGAATAGATATAATTTGTATAAAAATGACCAGCTTGGTACAATGGCAATGCCTGTAATCCCAGTACAGGCTGATACAGGGGGATCATGGTTTTGAGGCAAACACATGGTAACTTAAAAAGGGCTGGCAGGGGGTATACCTCAGGGGTAGAGTGCCCCTGGGTTCAATCCCCATAACACACACACACAGACATACACACACACACACACACACACACACACACACACACTGAACCTGCTGATGAATGATTTAGGTTGTTTCTCTGATTAAAGGAAAATAATAATTATTATTATAACTTATGTTTGATATAGTTTTATTGTTTACAAAGACTTGTTAATTATGCAGCTATAAACATGTATATGCATGCATTAATACAATATTCTGATTTCAATCCCTTTGGAAAGATACCTAGAAGTGGCAAAGCTGGATCATATGATGGGTTCAGTCCCAGTTTTCTGAGAAAACTCCACACCAATCTCCATAGCAGCTTCACTAATTTGCAATCCCACCAACAGCATAGATATGTACCTATTTCCCCACATCCTTACTAGCATTTATTGTTGTTTGACTTCTTGATGATCACCATTCTAATTTGGGGGTTAGATGGAATCTCAGTGTAGTTTTAATTTGCATTTCTCTGATTGCAAAATATGTTGAACATTTTTTCATGTATTTATTTGCCATTCGTTTGTATTTCTTCTTTTGTGAAGTGTTTGTTTATTTCAATTTTCCATATATTGATTGGGTTATTAGTTATTTTAGTGTTAAGTCTTTTAAGTAATTGCATATTCTAGACCAATCCAGGTGTCCATCAACAGATGAATTGATCACCAAATTATGAGATGTACATACAATGGAATTCTACTCAGCAATAAAGAACAAAATTATGTTATTTGCAAAAAAAAAGAAAGGATGGACCTGGAGAACATTATGTTGTGAGATTAGCCAGTTACAGGAAGTGAAGGGCCATATGTTTTCTCTCATATGCAAAAATTATGGAGTAATTGAGATATAAGAGGGCCTTTAGATAATGGGGGAGAAACTCAGTGTAATGAGGGAGGAGGTTTGGGGGAAGGATAGGGGAGAGGAGAATTAATGAAGGAAACACTTCCACTGACTTTATATACATTTGTGAGAATACCAATGCCAATCTCAGTATCTTGTTTTGGGAAGGGGGCGTGGGGAGGGAGCTGAGGGGAAACTCGCCAAGTGCGGTGTGTGTGTGTCACTATCACTATGAACTACATTATGATGTGAGACTATAATGTATTGATAAAAGTATGAAAAAATGACTTGTTGACATGTTTTCATCTTGTTTTAACTATAATATTGAAAGAAAGGGATTATTTATTTTACATTGGAAGAAGCTTCACAAAAATGAATTATTTTGCTGTAGCTATAAGGAAGCAAAACCCAGACAAGCACCCTGACTGAATCAATCTCACCTTTCTTTCCATTGTGCTGTGGGTCCCATATTCAGCAAACATTTCTATGTGCATGATAATCATCCTGCTCTTCTAAAATAATGCAGCTGGGCTAATATTTTTTTTCTAATAGTAGCAATAAGACGTCTTTCCAAAGATTACTTATCATTTCCTTTCAGCAATTACCCTAAAAAAGACTAGAATGGAATTATGTAACCTAAATATCTATAAGTACTTTAGTATGTATTTAAAATTTCATCCTGAACTTCTGGATGATATCTGTCTACACACTGAATACTGTCACCTGTTAGTTTTCACATTTAACCTCAAGCCCAGGAATTTTTATTTCTGTTTGGTGGTGCTGGGAATTGATCCCCGAGACTCGCTCATGCTAGGCAAGCATTCTGGCACTGAGTTACACCTCCAGACCTTTTATTTTTAATGTTGAGACAAGGTCTCACTAAGTTTCCCAGCCTGGCCTGGAACTTGCAATCCTCTTGCCTCAAATTCCCATGTAGCGAGGATGACGGGTGTGTGCCATCAAGGCTGAAGTCATTAATTAGAATTCCATGATTAGTGGATTACTTTCTGATCCAATGTAACTCTACTTTTAATATTTCTGTTATTTTTAAAACAGTAAATAATTATAAATCTATTTAACCCTGGCCAGCCTTTCTTTGAGACATGACTAATACCCTTTAATGGTATGACCTTAGTGACTGAGAACCTTCTACCATATTTTCACCACCTTCCAGTAGTGCCAACCTGATGACCAAGCCTTTGTCACATGAGCCTTGGGGGTATTCCTTATCCAAACTGTAGCATGTCTTCCTTCCTTCCATCTATCTATCATCTATCTATACATCACACAAACACATACATTAAACCTATAAACCATGAAACATTAGCATTGTGTTGTAAATTTCTGCAATTTTAATCTTTTTCCTCAAACTGTTGATGTTTTGTATCATGGAAATATATGATCATGAGAAGTCTGTGGTAGAAGAAATACAAAAGCAAAATTAATCATGGGATTCTTTGTGGAAATTGTTTGACTAATTTAATGGTTGTCCATGAAAACACTGAGTGCTTTCTGGCAGGGCTTCTCAATTTATTGAAATTTTGGATCAGATAATACTTTGGTTTGGAGGTTGGTAATGTGCACTGGAAGAACTATGAACCCAAATAAACTTCTTTTCCTTATAAAGTATTCAGCCTCAGCTGTTTTGTTTTATTTATATTTATTTATTTATTTATTTTTATTTATTTTTTATTTATTGATTGATGCTGGGAATCAACTCTGGGGCCTCACACATGGTAGGCAAGTTCTCCAACATTTTGCTATGTCCACAGCCCCAGGTATATTCTTGAACCAATCCAAAATGAGTAAAAACATCATTATTCCCAAACCCAATGTGAGACGATAAAAAATGTCTCAAGACAGTAAAATGTCTCAAGACAGCAAAATCTCTGGTTCATCACCATTAAGCTGCAGGGAACAACATGGGCAAGAACAAAAGAAAGTAGTCTATTTTATTTTAGCCCATTCTAGTGTAGTTTCTTTACTCTGAAAATAAAAATATAAGGTAAATGTTAGCTTCATAGTATTCCCATAACCACTGGATCTGCATCTGAAAACAAAACAGCTACCAGGGACTTCCAGTGCAGCTTGATACTTCAAATTTTCCAAACTTTCTAGAGAAGTAGTAATTCATTATTGCAACCACCTAAAACTGACCTGTAGGCTCATTACTGGAGCTCCACAGCTTGGTAGCTGAAGAGCTATTTAAGCAAAAGTGTCTTTACTGTGCCCAATTATGGAAGGAGCCAACATTTTTGCTAGCAGATTATTTTTCTAGAAATTAGAGATGGGGACTCAAAGTCTGTATCCCTAAACTGTTGATCTTATGTGGAAATATTGAAATTAATTCCTTAGAACGTACATGAACATTTCTGGGATTCTTCTTCTGAGACCTCAACAGATGCTAGGTTATTCCCAGAGAAGGATTTCCTTAGATGCATGCTATGAATGCACATTTGCGCTATTGGTGTTTATTGATATGTTCATGTAATGGGGCAGTTTTCTGAAAAATAAACATTGATACTCTGAGGTTTTTATGCAGTTACCTTATTAAGCATCGCTTTGGGGACCAACAGCTATGTAACAGAGAATACAACTGGTCTGGGAAAGGAGTTGATCGGTTATGCAATCACAACAAACTCATCAGCAAAATCTGTGGATTCAGAAGCCTGGATAACCTTACATAATCATCCTACCTTAAGACAAATGAGTCAGCTTTTATACACCTTGAGAGACCAGTCACTGGATACAGACTGTCCATGGAAAGGAAATATAGACTTAAGACAGATCTTTTAGCTACAGACAATTCCTGCATATGGACTGTGTTGAGTCATCACTGCTGGGCGCAGTGGTGCATTCGCTTAATCCCAGCACTTGGAAGGCTGAGATGGGAAGATCACAGGTGGACAGCTTCAGCAATAGAGTGAGACCCTCAGCAACTTAGTGAAAGCCTTTCTCAAAGTGAAAAAGAAAACAGGGCTGCGGTGTAGCTAAGAGAAATAATGCCCCTGGGTTCAATTCCCAGTAACACACACACACACACACACACACACACACACACACGGATTTAGTCATTAACACTCCATAATTTGGCCACTGTGAATTGTGCTGCTATGAACATGGGTATGCATATATTACTGTTGTTTTCTAGTTTCAATCCCTTTGGTATGATACCCAGTAGTGGTATAGCTGTATCATATGGTAGATCCATTCCCAGTTTTCTGAGGATTCTCCACACTGATCTCCACAGT
>PVJS01037274.1:0-20019 GCA_004027185.1 Glis glis
CAACATCACCCAACACAGGGCCTTTACAGCAACATCACCCAACACAGGGCCTTAGAGCAACATCACCCAACAAAGGGCCTTTACAGCAACATCACCCAACACAGGGCCTTAGTAGCAACATCACCCCAATACAGGGCCTTAGTAGCAACATCACCCCAATACAGGGCCTTTGCACTTAGTCTTTCTTTTGCAGTCTTCCTCCATCTGTGTCAAATACTTTCTCCTGGCACTTCCCATGTGTTTCTGCTCAAATTTCACACTATTCTTGAGGCTTTCTCTAAAAAAAGAATCCCTCACCATCTAACTACACACACACACACACTCACACACACACACCTTTTGTCCTGTTTTATTTTCTCTATAAACATATTAAATGTTACTTGCTTATTTGTATATTGTCTGTTTCCCTCACTCATTCATAATGACTAGTCCATACTAAGTGCTAGTTCAAGTAAGTGTTTTGTTATTGCCATTTTAAAAAATAACTTAATATCACCGTAAATATTTTTCATTGTCTCATGAGGCATTAAGATTTGGCAATATTAGTTCAGTTTAATTACATCCCACTAGGATATTTCAAAAGTAAAATTTCCCTTTTTTACATCAAGAGAATGCAGTCGATTCCATCAGGGCCTCAGACAGAGAAATGTATCCAAATTTCAGATCTTTTACTAATGAGCTGTGTGTCCTTGGGCCATTTAACTTAAATTCTATGAGCTTCGGTTCCCTTATATATGAAGGATAAAAAATCCAACTGTCAAGGTTGTTATGAAGATGAGAAATGAAAAACATAAACCCTGAGCACACAGCAGGCCTCACTGATTCTAAAGGAGAAAATGGCAAAAGAAGGAAAATAAGAGAATCGATGCCTCCTTATTTATGCCAGTCATTAGCTAACCATCAGCCACTGTGAATGAAAAAAGCCTAGTAAACTCAATAAAATAAAGAGAAGCCTAGTTCACTTTTACAATATGACCTACTTTCTGCTATTTTTGATTCACATGAACGACTGAGGTTGCAAAGAGCTGATTTTGCAAAGACTGTTCATTAAAAGCATCAGTTTGTTTTGTTTTGTTGTTGTTCCTCTTCTTTTCTTTTCTTCACTTCAGCTTTGAAGGGTAAGAAAACAGACTTTCAGTGACGAGCATCCTTTGAAAGACCCGTGGCAGTAATCCTACAGTGTGACTTTCAAAAATCTATACAATGTCAAAGGTTGTTGCTGATGGGGGTGGGGAGACCTAAAGGAAAGTGGTTTTTAATTCCACTCAATTATACAGCTTCCATTAGGCAACTCTGACTGCCCTAAATAGAGGACTCAGATCTTAGCATTTGAAGGTTTGCAAAAATACAATTTTGAATTATCTTCTCTCTTCTTAAGAAGTGCAGGTATAGGCTCTGTAGAAAAGGCTTACCGGTGCTTTTTTTTTTATTCAGGACACAATGTGCTCATTAGATGCTGACCCTAAACCAGGTGCCACCGAATGGGACAGCAACAGAGCTAAAGGGAAAACATTTTTGGCTGCTTTGGAGTATCTTTGTAAAGGCCATTGTCTTTTCTTTCATGGACAGTATTCTTTAACCTACTTAATCTACCTGATAACAAAGACAGAAGAAGGGAGGCTCATTTTCCCACAGAGCTGAACAAGGATTAATGATTACCAACCAAACTGTGTCTTAATTTTGTTTTCTTTTCCCTCTTGGGCTGGCCTTCTAGAGGCACAGTGTATAGATTTTCCCTAGCTACGATTGTTAGTTCAGGAGAGAGGCAGCAGGATACTATAACAAAAGAGTGGGGGTTTTTGTTTTTGTTTTGTTTTTCATATCCCAGAAGTTCTGCCTTATGAACTGGAGAGGAGATGGGGACATTTTATTGTCATGTAATTCTTTTTTTTTTTTTTTTGCAGTACCGGGGGTTGAACGCAGGGGCGTTCTACCTCCACGCTACGCCCCCCGCCCTATTTTTTTTTATACTTTATTTTGAGACCGGGTCTTGAGACCGGGTCTCACGAAGTTGCAGAGGGCCTCACTGAGAGAGACAGGGAGAGAGAGAGAGAGCGCGTGAGCAGGCACGCGCATGCAGGAGCCAAGGCTGGCCACAAACCCGGATCCTCCGGTCTCCGCCTCCCAAAGTACTGGGATTACAAGTGTGCGCCACCACACCCGGCTTATTGTCATGTAATTCTTAACGAGGCAGATGGAGAATATGGGGGAATTTTTTCTTGGGTGAATCCTACACATATATTACATCATACATACATTCCCATAGTAGTTACCATGGCAAACCTGAATGAGAACTACTGATCTGTCCTTCAAACCTCCCATCCCCATTATGACCTACCATCTATTATGACAATAAAGCCATGCACCAAGCCACTTATTCCCAGCCTACGGAGCCTGACTTACAGCACCCACTGGGGCCCTGCTCATAGGAAAAGGACGGCAAGTGTGAGGATGGGGCAGGTCTGTTTGGCCTCACCGCAGAAAGCAAGGACAAAAGACAGAGATGGTCCTCCCACGAAGTAACATAAACAAGTTACAGGAATGCCAGCTTTGTTTCTGTGATGAAATTTTCAAATTGAACACCATACGCCTTTGAAACCATGACATGAAAACAAGATTCTGTGATGCTCAGAAACATAGCATATGTCCTGATCTTCGCTGGGCGGGAAGCACAGACAGGGCTTCTGAGCGAGTTCTCGCCCCTGTGGTGAGCCAGCGCTCTCCTTCCAGGGTAAAGAAAGCATCCACAGTGGTCCTTCACCCATAAATTCAAAAACGGGCCAACCTTCCACCCAGATACACAGCCATTCCCTGGCCCCTTGCTGAAGGGTTCCTGGAGAACAACATGGCAAAGAGAATCCTCTAAATACCAATTGCTGTCATTTCTTAATAGTCTCTGTGATGGCTTGACTTGCTAAGATGACAGGACTGATTATTTTTAGCTTCCAGCTTTGGTGAGTTGATCAGTCAAAACAAAGTATTAAAATAGCATCTACTTGATAAATTCGACTTCAGACGACTATATCCTAAATGCCTATCCATGACAGTCCATACGAAATGGACGTCTACACAGCGAAGGGAGTTAGAGAAGGATTGATACAACATGTAGCTTAAAGAGGATGCCTAAATAAGTTCTTTTGTCTCAAATACACAATTTTGGAATCACATCCCAAAGTAAGACCACAATAAACAATAGATTCATATAAATCATCTTATGATAAATAGCAAAGTTAAAGAGGGCTTTTGAATGTTCCAATGCTCCATGAGGATGTGTGAAAATGCTTGAGGTCCCAGTTAAATGTAGTAGCTCAAATAAATAAATAATGATCTAAGTCTCGCATGTCTTTTGGTTGAAGAATGTAGATTATTTTTTCCTTTGAAAGCCGCCTTTAAAATAAACCCAATAATTATGAAAAGTTATCTTGTGGTAATGTAATCTATAGGACCTATTTTTAATTATTTAAAAAAGTATTGCCAGGTGTGGTGGTGCACACTTGTAATCCCAGTACTTGGGAGGCTGAGACCAGAGAATCTGGGTTTGCAGCCAGCCTCAGCTACTTAGTGTGGCCCTCCCCAACTTAGCAAGACCCTGTTTCAAAATAAAGAATAAAAAACAGGGCTGAGGGTGTAGCTCGGAGGTAGAATGCCCCTGGGTTCAATTCCCAGTACAGCAAAAAAAATTATTGTTATTATAATTTTAAAAAGTAACACAATTACAGGAGAGACTGGGTGAGATATCCTGGAAGTCTCTTCTATATTTCCAACTTCTCTTCAAATCTAAAGCTATTTAAAAATAAAAAGTTTATTTTTAAAAAAGTGACACTTGAGCTGGGCGTGGTGGCGCACGCGTGTAATCCCAGTACTTGGGAGGCTGAGACAGGAGGATCACAGCCTCAGCTACTTACTGAGGCGCTCCGCAACTTCGTGAGACCCGGTTTCAAAATAAAGTATAAAAAATAGGGCCGGGGGTGTAGCTCGGAGGTAGAATGCCCTTGGGTTCAATCCCCAGTACCGCAAAAAAAAAAAAGTGACACTTGTATTTACTGTATAATATTTGGAAAACTACAGAAATGTGTAAATAAAAAAAACATAAAATATGTACACATATAACTACATCTCTAATTCTCTGCACATATGTAGTTACATTCTATCTTCCTTTGATTAATATGGTATTTTCCCATGTTGTAAAAAATTCTCCATAATCATTCTGCTAAAGGAACACTTACCATTATATCATATAGTTAGACCAAAATTGTTTAATAATTTTGCTACTGTGGAACACTCAGCTTGTTTATTTTGGGCCGAAGGAATTACCGTTACAAGCAATATAACCATGCATACAGCTTTTTCATACATCTGATAATTTCCTCAGAGGTGAATGAACATTTTTAGACATGAACAAACTGTTTTCCAGAAAAGTAACCATTTCCTGAAGACTATGTATCATCCAGGACTGCCACATATGATAACCTCCAAATTAGCCAGAATGCTGCCAATTTAGCATGCTGTGGAGCTTCCTGGGAAGAGCCTCAAGACAGAATATCAGCTGTGAGTCAGAGCTGCTGTTGCCAAAGAAAGGTGTGAGATGCATAAATGTCTCCAGGTAATCCTTCCGTCAGCCAAAGGCCTCCTGATTCAGCTACAGTAGGAGGCCAGGTGCAGTAACCCAAAAAGACCCACTGAAATTAGAGTAAGAGGAAGGACAAATGAGACAAAAGAAGATTTTACCAGGATTCTGAAGTGTCATAATTGGCCCAACAGTATTCCCAGAAAAGGAAACACAAACTGAGATACATGGATATTATCTATATCAACACTGGAAAAACCTTGGGTCAGAGTAGAAGTTTCCCTAGGAATTACTTACAAATTTTTTTATCAGAATGACATTAAGGCAATTTTGGAGGGATCCAAGGGGTGGAAGTACTAGAAATCTGTGATGTATAGGTGAGTTCCATAGAAAGAAGCATTGTTCTGCTGAAAATGCCAATAGCACAGTAACATCCCCCCCCCTCCCCACTGGGGATTCAACCCAGGGGCATTCTACCTCCAGCTACCCGGTCTTGCTAAGTTGCTGAAGGTCTCACTAAGTTGCTGAGGCTGGCCTTGAACCTGCAATCCTCCTTTCTTAGCTGAGGCTGGCCTTGAACCTGCAATCCTCCTTTCTTAGCCTCCCAAATACTGGGATTACAGGTCTGTGCCACCATGGCATTCTTTGATGTTGCAGTCATAACTGCTAAGGTAGAGGCCCCAGCTGATGGCCTTGATGACATTTTGTTTGACCCCAACAATGGGTATATGGGGGAGAAAGAAGATATCTCTGTCTTTTTTTTTATTTTACCTTCAAATTTAATAATTTGGAAATTTTATGTGAAATGTGGCTTCTATCAAGAACTAAGTCCTGGCAACAATGGGCCCCTATTCCCATGGCAACAACTGGTAAGAAATCAGTAGTAGCCTCCCTCTTTGGGCTGAGGGAACCGGCAGTGTCACTTATTAGAATTACCTGCCTGGCCCTGTAGAAATCCAAATTTGCAACCCCCATTTTAGTTAAGGGTTTCCAAAGATTTCCTCAATTCCTAGAGCGGGGAAATTCTAGGAAGGCCCCAAGTATTTCCCTTTCCCTCCCAGCATGCTCAGTAAGTGGGGGAACACTGCGCAGGGAGCACCCTGCCAAAGGCAGTTTGTACTCGGGGACAGCACATTGCTCCTGTCAGTATCATCTCCTCTCCGACCCTGGCCAAGTGCCCTGGCCAACCCAGAAGCCCTCGTCCTGGAGCAGAGAGCAAGTCTTCTATCTCCCCCAGCACCATAGGCACCACTGGTATCACCACTTCTCCCCAGACTGTCCTTCCCCAAAGAGTCCCCACCCCAACCAGAAAGGAGCTTCCCAAGGCCCATCAAGAGCCCCCAAACAAGAGACCTCAGGGGAACCAGAATCAAGAGAACAGAAAACAAAAATAACAATAAGGACCCTGCCTAGGCAGTGGATCCTGCTCCCCCTCAACCCCAGGTTCCTCACCTATAAAGTGGGGATCAGGAGACATCCTTCACAAGGTTGCCATGAGATCAGGACTGTGAACATGTCCTTCCTGGGTCACACCGGACAGACTCAGTATACGATAACCCAATGTGAAGCTAGCTAATAATGCTCTACATTCAGAGTAACATCTCGGTCTTAACAGCTGCACTTGGGACAATAAAGTATCAACTGTAGCCAGACACAGTGGCACATGCCTGTAATCCCAGGACTTAGAAGGCTAACCCAGGAGGATCAAAGGTTTGAGGCCAGCCTCAGCAACTTAGTGAGACCCTGTCTCAAAATAAAATATAAAAAAGTTCTGGGGCATGTAGCCTGGAGGTAGAATGCCCCTGGATTCAATTCCCAGTGTGCCCTCAAAAAAAACCAGTATTATTGCCTTTTTTGCCCCGGGTAGAGGGTACTATTATCCAATGAGCTGATTTCTTTAATTGTTGCTTATTCATTGATGTATTGAATAAACATTAATATACATACAGGTATGGTGCAAGGATATAAAGAAAAAAGCAACTTCAGGCAAATCAAGTAGTGGAAGAACTGAGCATATAAACACACACTCACACTTGTATCAACGAAGGCAGGGGAGTGGCCAGCTCCACGTAAAGGTGAAGAGGCCATGGAAGACAAGAGTTCAGGTTCACCCTAAAGACCATGCCCTGCAGAGAGAGCAGGCCCTCCATGCACAAAAGCAAGAGCACTGGCCAAGCCTGTGAGAGGCCCTGGGTTCAATCTCCAGTGCCCAAAAACAACAACAAAAAAAAACCCAATGGCATGGGGACCCTGGGACTTCTGAGGAAAGGCAAGACTGGGGTGGAACTAATGCTCCAGGGGCCTTGAGGGAGGAGGCAGTCAAGTAGGACACCGGAAAGGGCTGGGGCTGGTCACAAGAACTGCACACCTCAGGGCAGAGTACTTGAGTTTTGTTCTAATGAACAAATTAAAATGTGAAGAAGAGTTTTCAGAACTGGAAGAATGGTGTCAGATTTAGCTTTTAGAAAGACTGCCTGAGCAATCTGTTTTCTGTTCTAGTTTATTCTGTCCCTCTCCCTCTGTCCCTTCCGCCCTGCATGTACTGTGACTGGGCAGCAGGAGGCCCTCCGGAGGAGACTGGGGCGACTGAGTAGAATGGGAAAGGCACTCAGGATGCAGGAGTGATAAAGAGAGAGGGCGGCACACAAGTCACCCCACCCGTGGGAGGACAGGTGAGTCAGAGGCTAATCAGCCCACAGGACTGATTCATGACCAACCAGGGCATCCAGATATGGCCTTGTCCTGCAAGGATCTCAAAATTTGACACTCGGGGGCCATGTAGAAGAGCTTTCCAAAAACAGCCTGGAAGCAAGCTACCTTCCAGCCCACTCCTTCTCCTCTTCTTTAAAGATTGGCCGCCCATAGGCTGTGCCAGAGCGACTGGGGAGAAGCGACTGGGGTGAAGACCTGAGCGGGTGCTGCCGTTCACTCACCAGACTGTGTCTGGGCCGACGGCAAGTTTCTGGGCCTCAAACACTCAAGCAGTTTCCTTAGGAGAAGCAAAGTAGGAAAGGCAGATAGCTTGAATTACACTTAAAAACCTGACTCCTGTATAGCTGATGTTTTCTGTAAAAGCTTCTTTTTAAAACATAAACTGTTACAATCCCTTTGATAACAGAATCTATTATTCTATTAGTGCTCACAAGAGATCACTGTCATTTGAAGTGACTTTCAGAGTGTTTTTTAGAGATACAGATAATTAGCAATGCACCCTCTCCCCTGTTTTTTTAAAAAAAAGTCTCCTAAAATCTAATCACTGATAAACTTCAAGTAGCTTAGTTATTATTGGAGAATCTTTCTAATGCAAACTGGTCCAGAACTAAAAGCGGCCAGGGTAGGTTCACATTTTATTCACATTTCTGTGTCCAGGGACCAGCACAGTGACTAGTATCCTGTTGGCTGCAATAAACTTTTGTTGAAAGGCTAGAGAAATGAAAGAAAATGCATAGGTTGTTTATAAACTTAGTAATGCAATTTCCAGGGTTTTTTTTACATTGAGGCATAATTTATATGTCATAAAACTCACCTTTTTTAAGTGTATGGTTTGATGAGTGTTGACAATTGTATACAGTCATGCAGCCACCACCACGATCAGCCCTGAAAGCTCCCTCATGTCCATCTGTAGTCAGATCTCTGGTCCATCGATATGTTCTCCATCTCTACACTTGCCTTTTCTAGAACATGGCATGACGGGAATGCCAAGTGCACAGTCTTTTTGAGGCCGGCGGCTCTCACTTTTGGCAAAATGACTGAGACTCACCCATGTTGTTGCATGCATCAGTAGTTCGTTCATTTTTGTTGCTGAGTAGTATTCTGTTATATACTTATTATATCATAATATCTTATTCTGTTATATGTACCAAGATTTGTTTTTCCATTCTCTAGTTGACAGATAATTAGATCATTCACAATTTAATTTTGGCTATTATGATTAAAGTTGCCATGAACACTCAGATATAGATCTCCATATCAGCATATGTTTTATTTCTCCTGGGTAAATATGCCAGGTCACATGAAGAATGTGTGAATAACTATAACAAACTACCAAAGTGTTTTCAAGAGTGGCTGTATCGTTTTACATTCTTATGCACAATGCATGAGAGTTCCAGTTGCTTCACATCATTGCCAACACCTGATATTGTCAGTCTTCTTATTCTCACTGCACATAGTAAATCTCAGGCCAAACAGAGAGAGTCTTTGGTGAATCAAATATTTTTTAATAGAAATAAAAACTACACTATTCATTTGGATTTTTTCAATCCATTTTGACTAACATCTATTAAGAACCTTCTCAAATAATTGAGACTGACAAAATAGTTTTGTTTCCTCTATTTTCTTGCTAACTTAAGGCCTTTTGTTCCAAACCTCCCTGATACTGTGCTGTAACAACAGAACACAGCCCTAATTTCCTCCTAGCCTTTCTTTTACTTTCTTTCTTTCTTTTTTTTTTTTTTTGGTAGTAAGGATTACATCCAGGGGATCTCTACTTCTGAGCTACACCCCAGCCCCTTATTTATTTATTTATTTATTTATTTATTCATTGATTCATTTATAAACAAGGTCTTGGTAAGTTACTGTGCACTGGCCTCAAAGCTGTGATCCTCCTGTGACTCAGCCTCCCAAAGTACTGGGATTACTGGAGTATACCACCACACCCGGTAAATGCTTTCTTTTAAAAATTAGGCCTGTGTTTTCTTTTCCGGGTTTCTTTCTCCTTCCTCTCTCAGGGACTACTACCTGCTGTGTGTTGTCTGTGTGCTCACCTAAAATTGCCCGTCCCACCAGCCACTGAAATCTACTGTGCAACCTGCTAGCCAAGTGTCCATGCAGAATTTAAAATAAGCATAAGCAACTATGAGCAAAGGCCTGAAAGCTTCTCCCAGAATCAAGCCCCGCTCCTCTGAGACACTGATGACATATAATTTATGGATTATTTCCAGGTCAGGGCTGTGCTTAAGAGACAGGAGAGGTCAGACAAACGTCCTTGGGATCTATGAAGAGAATCTCTATCAGCATTTCCAGATAAGCCAGAAAACTTTTGGGGAACTTACCAACCAACTCAGGGCTCCCTTGAAGGGGCCCATTTTTCTAGTTCCGCAGCCATAAATGGTACTACTCAATACAATCCTGTTTAAGGCCAGCAAATCAGGCAGAAGTAGGATTGGTACTTCAGTGCAGTGTTCTACAACAAGTTCCCAGCTTTCTCTTTCATTCATTTTGACAGCAGTATTCCCTCTGTGGAGAGCTTCATGTCACTGACGCTCTTCATATCACTCCTGGAGATGAGAAACGTGAGGCCTCCTTCTGTGCACATAGAGCCAGAAGGAGTCAGTTTCCTCATCCCTGAAATGGGGGTGATCAGGAACCTCCTGCCCACCTCAGAGTGCGTGGGCCTGTCGATCACAAAAGAGAATGTGGTCGTGCTCTGTGAAGACCAATGTGACCAGAGGAGACTGGAATACCCTAGCTGGAAGGGAAGGAAGCCTGACTTGCCAGGAGTTCATGACAATCTCATGCAGAGGCAGAAAGTCCCTATGAAGAAAAATAAAGATACACATTTCCCTTTACCTGGGATGAGAGGCCGGAGCCTCTGGGTACGAATGGCGAGACTGTCTGTGCCTCCTGGAAAGAGGAAGTCGCAGAAATGGGAAGCAGGTTTTGAGCAGGGAGAAAGCAAAGGACACGAAGTCCAGAGGATGAATAAAGAAACAGCTGGTGGTGCACAACTGTAATTCCAGTACATGGGAGACTTTGACAGGAGAATCACAGATTCAAGGCCACCCTCAGCAACTCAGGCCTCAGCAATTCAGTGAGACCCTGTTTCAAAGTAAAAAATAAAAAGAAAGAGCTAGGGGTGTAACTCAGAGGTAGAATATCCCTGAGTTCAATCTCCAGTACAAAAGAAAGAAAGGGAAGGAAGGAAGGAAGGAAGGAAGGAAGGAAGGAAGGAGAGGAAGGAGAGGAAGGAGAGGAAGGAGAGGAAGGAGAGGAAGGAGAGGAAGGAGAGGAAGGAGAGGAAGGAGAGGAAGGAAGGAGAGGAAGAAGGAAAACACTGAGTACTGTGGACATCTGAGTATATAAATACAACTTAGGCATCCTATTTGAAAAGTTTAGAGTCTACAAAACTTTCAATGAAACTTCTGCTCCCTTCCTCCCATTTAATGCCCCTTTCTCATAAAAACACATGCCTAAAGGCTGGGAGTATAGCTCAGACGTACAGCATGTGCCTGGCATGTGTGAGGCCTTGGGTTTGATCCCCAGCATGGCGCACACACAGAAGTTCGTTCATTTGTTTACTGGTACTAGGGATCAAACCCAGGGCCATTCCACCTCCACACTACACCTCCAGCCCTAGTTTTTACTTTTTTTTTTTTTTTTTTGAACAGGGTTTTGCGAAGTTGCTGAGGCTGTTCCTGAACCTGGGATTCTCCTGTCTGAACCTCCCAAGTACTGGGACTACAGGTGTGTGCCGCCATGCCCTGCTCAGATGTTTATTACATATACTTCTCACCCACTGACTGAATCTTCTGAGATAGCATCTTTCCTGATTTTTACATGGTCCCACTAAGAGTGAAAAAGCTATTTACTGCTTAATCTGAACCGTGTACCTCTAAGTCTCTAATTCTATCAAGTTCTACATGGGCCTATTTCTGTAATTATTATGGTAATGTAGATTAAAGGAAAATATATTTATCTTGTGGCTCCCCATCCAAGCCTTTTATTTTCACTCAACCAACAATTAGTTTTTGTAATATCACATATGCTCATTTCCCCATTCTTCCTTGCTTTGTTTCTAAGCTGGAGAAGTCCTCATTTCAGTAAGAAAATGGGTGATATGTATAGGTGAGTGTGTGTATAAAAGTCCATCTTCTCTATAAAGTAATAACTTTTCTCAATTTCCAGAGGTCACAATATTGATAAAAAAGAAAGCTGGTCCTCACCTCATGTGTAAAATACTAATAACATCCCCCCAAAAACCCATACATTAAAAAAGATATTACTGTTGTTTTTATTAACAAACATTTAATGAAGGCATACTATCTGTGTGTGCCAAGAAATGTGCTTGGCTTTTTATAAGAATTGCCTACTAATCCTACAGTGAGGTAAGTACTGTTATTAGTCTAATTTACAGGAGAGGAAACTAGGGTTCAAAGATGTTACCTAATCTATCCAAGATCACAGAAACAGAGGGAAGAGCTAAGATTTTAATCTAGGGCTGACTTCACCCAAGCTCATAATGACTATGCTGTATCTATAGCCTAATTTACTATCTCCCATGCCTCCTGCATAATGTTCATCTTTCTTTTTCTCCTAAATTTATGTACCCATTCAACAAATCTTTGTTGAATACCTACTGTAATACATGGATGGCAGGAAACTCGATACTCCTGACTTCTCTGTCTCAGCCACTGGCACTAAGTTTCCTCCCCTCTCCAGCAACCAGGTATCAGCATGCAGGTGCCAATCCTAGATCCCACAACCACCACCACCATCTGCAGGCTGAGGGAGGTCCTCACTGTTGGACCAACATGGCACTAGATCAGAAAGATGCCCTTTTAGGCTGTATTCCGTGGCTTGGTGGTAAATCATCCTTGCTACGAGTTTGACTCTGGCCTTGGGGCCCATTCAGATCATCAGCCCTGTTCCTGAACTTCTGCCAGCACCTCATAGGAGCCAGTTCTGATTTCTGCCTGTTCTTCACCTGACTGTATCTTGGAATACACTTGACATCCAGTTCCTCTAGAGCCAGAGCTACAGGTGGCTTTTGTGGGTTCTCATCCATGGAGGATGTTCCTCATTAGAATCTATGTTTCGTGAGGGTGAAGAGTCATGTGGGTTTGTTTACGGAAGTATCCTAAGTGGACTTCCTGAGATACCCCATAGCTCCCTGGATCCCTGATTCCAAGCGATTACCAGAACCCGGTCTCTATTGCTGTAATCTTCAGATCACGTGCCTCGGCTACAGAGGAGGCCTCCTGGCAGCACCTGCAAGGTGTGTTGCTGGCACATGCCCGTTCATGGGCAGGTTTTCAGCACCTCCCAGCCTGCCTCCTTTGGCTCTGTTAATTAATCTTTGCCTTGTTATGTACAGAAATATTTTATACAATTACATACAAAAATTATGCAAAATTCCAGATTTATGTTCAAAGCAGGCAAGAAACTGGAATGAATAATAAGACTGTTAAGGTAAAGTGTGGTAGATACACAGTGGGCTTTAATTCTGCCATCTGTGATTAAAGTTTCCATTTACACTTTTCTGCATGTTTTTAAATTTCCACAATAAGCATATATTACGTTTATAATGTAAAAAAAGGAATAAATGTAATGTTGTAAACATGTCCTAAAGCGGATACAACTGTGCCTTGACGACACTAGCTCAAGCTTCAAGACATTAGGATCTGAATTACTAGCCTACAGTTATCAGTAAACCTAATTAAAAAGACAGGATGAATACAGTTTGAATTTTAATTTATTTCTCTTTTATTTTAAGCTAATAAATGCATCACAGATTGAAGTAGGGTACAGGCAGATCATGCAGCACACAGCTCACATGTTCTGGGATGTTCTGCATCATGCCTTGTTAATTATACTTACTTGTGGGCTCCACTCATTTCTCCCTCAAGACAACCAGCTAGCTCCCGGAGGATATTCCTCGAATCCCTAACACAGAACCCTGCGTGGAACTGGTGTACCACACATGCCTATTGAGCTAATTAATTTTCCAAGTGTACAAATTGGTTCCAAAGCAGTCAGCCTCTTCCAAAGTGATTCTGGAAAAAATAACCAGGTAATCCAATGGCAACAATCTCTTCTTTGGTCAAAAAGTCCCTCCCCTGTCCCTTTCATCACAGTGACATTAAAGACCTGTGGTCTTTAAAAAACAAACTAACATATCTACCAACTCCGAAGTAAGCAAGCTGCCCTCTCCAAGTCAGAACAGAATTCTGAGAGGAAAGCAATGTGAGGGGCAGACAGAAATCATGAGGTATCTCAATAATCCAGGTGACCAAGTTGTCAGGTTATTGAAAGAATCACCTCAGACAATTAATAATTTAGGCCGTGCCATGGTGATTCCTGGAGCCCAAGTAGATTTCTCCACAGAATCTCACCCTTGGCCCGCTCCCACACCAAATTGCTTGCGCACATTCTCCACCCAACAACTAGTGATTGAAGTTCCACAAGCAGTGGGCAGCCCTTGCTTTGAAATGCTTCTCAGAAGAGGTTAAGTGAGTGGGTATTTTAGGTGACACTTGGAGCAATATTTACATTTAATAAATATGCATTGGTTTTGGTGTTGATTTAAAAATCTATACCAAAGGCTACAAAGTTCATAGATATTAATACAGTTGTAAATGGAACAAAAGGAGTCAATTTAAAGAAAACTATTAAATTAGTACATCATAAGTAAATCTATTAAACCCCACTGCAGCGTACACTTGAGAACTATATACTTCATTAGACGTAATTTTTAAAAAAACTAATAGAACAGTTCAGGTGGTAGGCAGATAAAGTAGAAATCCCAAGGTGTTACGTGAAAACAAAGGCCTCAAAAATAACATGGTCATTTCCCAAACATTCACCGAGTGCGTACCCTGTATGTATCAGGCACAGTTCTAGGCACTGGCGACGGCCTTTTCTTTATCGTTATGGTGGTGGTTACAATCTAATAAGGGAGAGGCTTAATAGAAAAATAATCCCATCATTCATTCCAACCTACCATCTTTTGTGTGTGTGTGTGCACTAGGACTTGAACTTAGGGCCTTGTGCATGCTAGGCAAGTATCTACCACTGAGCCACATACCCAGTTCCCCACCATCTTCTTCGATCCCAACAAGGAAGCCCTGAAGTTGGCAGAACTGCTGTTAGAGGTTTGCAAAATCAGACCCTGTGAACAGCAGATTGACGTGCACCATCCCTAAGTAATATTCCCCCATGTCAATGTCCTTGAGAGATCGAATGCATTTTTCACTATGATGAAAACCAATTGTCTTGGCTTAAGGTAACTCTTTAATGCTTTGCTTTGGAACAACATGTAATAAATACAACCCAAAGATCCTCTGAGTTTGTTCTCTCTATGTTACCACTCATAAAGTTCATAAAGTGTGGATCTAAATTTTAAAGTTCTCAAACTTTAGGGTGTACTAGAATCTCCTGGACTTTTTTTTTTTTTTTTTGGTACTGGGGATTGAATTTAGAGGCATTCTACCTCCAAGCTACACACCCAGCCCTTTTTTTATTTCTTGTTTTGAAACAGGGTCTTGCTAAGTTGCTGAGAGTCTTGGTAAGTTGCTGATGCTGGTCTCAAACCTGCGATCCTCCTGTATAAGTCTCTCAAATACTGGGATTACAGGCGTGTATCACTGTGCCTGGATCCTGAACAATTAGTTAAACACAAAATGTGGGGTCCCAACCCCAGAGTTTCTGACTCTCTAAGTCTGGGGTGGGACCATAGAATTTGTATATCTAACAAGCTTCCAGGTGATGCTGCTCCCAGGAGCACATGTTTCAATATAAAAATTAAAAGGGCTGAGGGTGTAGCTCAGAGGTAGAATGCCCCTGGGTTCAATTTCTAGTACAAAAAAAAAGTGACTTAGTGGTTTACCCAAAAGTCACCAATGAGTTTAGATACCTCACTCATTTTTTTAAAATGGAAGGGACAGCCCCTTTTGCACATGACTCTACTCAACCAATTTCCAAACCAAGCCCTTCAACATGTCTAGTCTGAGCAGAAATCAACATTTCAAAAGCAGTGTTTCCTCCTTCCTTCCCATAACTCAATTCAGTTCTTAATTTTTGTCTCTTCCTAGAAATAGTCCCATTTTATTTCTCATATTCTCCATATCCACTGCCCCCCCAAAGAAGCAAACATAATTTTTTCCTGTAATGCCCAGATCTTGTCTCTGGTTGCATTTTTCTCTGCACAGCTGCAGCATGACTTTAATTTTCACTTTGCTCACACGTCTGCAAGTTATAAATATATGACCCTTGGTTGGCAGTTTTCCTTACCTCCCCCAAAGGACATGGCTTGACCTTGAGATTGCCTGCAAATCCCAAAAGTATTTCTTTCAATAAACAAATATTTTTTATATTCTTTATCGGCTACTGAAAAGTGACAAGAAAGTCTTGCTCCTATGCAGGGTTTTGTGGTGATAGTAGTGGGGGATGGAGTGTGTGTTCATTTTCCCTTTCCCCTAATGCAGCAGATTTGATGGCAGAGACATATGGCCATTCATATACTGAAAGCTTTCTCTCACAAAAGAAAAGGAGCTATCAATTGCCTAATTCCAGGTAAGTATTGTATAATCAGGTCTCACCATGTATTTTTGCACAGTTCAGAATTGAGAAAGGACAGGCTAACTCTTGTGAACATTGCCTCAAAATATAAGCACACTTAGAACGACCAGTGTTTAACTCACTAAGCGTGTTTTTCTTCAGTTATCTCTTTTCACGTCAACATTAAGAAATTCTCTCATTTTTCTTAATTGACACCTCCTGCTTGAAACTATTCTCATTTAATTACAATACATTTGCTAAGATGGTTCAAGATTTCTATTCTTGCCAAAATAATGGATTATATTTTCTGGAGTGAGAATATTTAATTCTGTGTATGTACAACACAGTTCTCACAAAGATCAAGTGAGTTAGGAACTACTAAGATGAATATCTCATTTGTCTTTGTAGCATGTACTTGGGCCCAGGCTCCTACACTCCCCACGCTTTTCCTAAATTGGTGTTCCCAATCCCTTTATCAGAGATAATGAATTCATCATGTGGCCAGGAGCAGATAGTGACTTTCACAGGTGCAACTGATAGGAATCAACCCTCTCTGGGTTGGGGACACATCTTAATTGTATACTTTGTTCTTAAACAAAACCACTGCTTCCATTTGATTTCTTCCCACTCTCCCTTATCCAAATGATTCTCATTCTTACCTCAGTCATCAACTTGTCAATTGGGGACCAGGAGCTATTTCTTTTCTTTGTCTGGGATTCTGGCCACAACCCAGGCACTATTTTCCAAGTAGTTAATGAGCCCTGCAATGTCCCGGCTTGTGACCACCGGCCTCTGCTTTTATTATAATTACATCTTGCCTGGAGAAGGACTGAATGCGAGAGCAGGCTGCCGCTTCATGAAGAGCAAGCTGCTATTTGTAGGTAAAAGCACCTTAGTTTTTTTTTTTCTTTTTGCCACAGGGCACAGTGGGTATTCCCATAGTTGAATCTTAGGATCACAAAAAAAGCCCCAGAAGCAGCAGAATCTAAGAGGCATGGATTTCTTTTCTTTTCTTTTTTTTCTTTTTTTTTTAACTGGGTATTGAATCCAGGGGCATTCTACCTCCAAACTATCCCTTCAGCCCCCCTTTTTTTAAAATTTTTATTTTGAAACAGGATCTCATTAAATTGCTGAGGTTGTCCTCAAACCTACAATCCTCCTGGTATCAGCCTCCCAAGTACTGGGATTACAGGTGTGCACCACTGTACCTGGCTCAGAGTCATGGATTTTAATGGACTGTCAAGAGCTGAAATGGAACACACAATCTGATTTGGTAGAAACTTGACCTTCACTCCTACTCCCACCCCAAGCTGCTCAGCAAAGAGAGAAAACACCAGGGAACTCAATTTTTGATGAAGGTCAAGAAAAGGCCAAAAGGTGAAAATGGATTTTTTTCCTTTATTCCTTAGGGGTAAGATGTATTCTTCACCATAATCATTCATGCATTCAGAAGATATGCTTTTAGTGTCATCCAGTTAGTTAACATTGGTCTAGGGACAGAGTACTCAACAAATCATCTAGTAAAAAGACAATGGAATGAATGAATGGATGGATGGATGATTGAATGAATGGCATACAATGAGCGCTCTGGGGAAAAATTAAGTATAGTACGGGCAACATGGAACAGCAGGTCTAGAGGGTAGAGTGCTACTATCAGTGAGAGAGTCAGGGAAGGCCTCTCTAATAAAATGACATTTGAGCAGAGACCTGCAGGACGTGAGGGAGCAGGTGACGGGATGTGTGAAGGGGACCCCAGGCAGGGGGTAGAGCGGGTACACAGGCACTGCACTACTCCAAAAAGCTTCAGGGTCTATGCAGAATTGAATCACCCAAGATGCCCTCTACTTTTTTTTTTTTTTTTTTGGTACAGGGGATTAAACCCAGAGGAGTTCTACCTCCAAGTTACACCCCAAGTCCTTTTTTGCTTTTTATTTTGAAACAGTCTCACTAAGTTGCTGAGGCTGACCTTGAACCTTCGCTCCTCCTGTCTCAGTCTCCCGAGTACTGGGATTATAAGCATATGACACCACACCCGGCCACTCTCTGCTTTTACTTGTTGAACATGCATCCAGTCTTTCCCAGGCACTGTGCTAGTTACTGAGAATTCTACGGTGAGCAAAGTAGACAGGTGCCTGCCCCCATGGCACTTACAGTCTGATGAGGGCAGTATTCAAAGTACCACTAGAATCTGAATTTTTCATCCTAAAGAGATGTGCTGGAAGCTTTGGGAGCTCAAAACAGCTCCAGGGATCTTCTGGAGAACAGGGAAAGGTAAGTTAAAAGGAAGTGACATGGAGTTAGAGAAGAACATTCTAGGAAGTAGGAATGTGCAAAGATCCTGGGGTGGGAGGGAACACATTGGGTCTGCTGTATTATAAGAAAAATATATGTCTGGATCCCCAAGAGCAAAGAGGAACAGCAACATGACCCTCTAGAGAAAAAAGGTCAGACTATGCTGAGCCCTGTAGTCGAAGTTTGGTCTTGATCAAATGGGAAACAATTTGGAGAGAGACATAATAAAATAAGCACTTTTTGGATTTATTTTTATTTTTTGTGGTACTGGGGATTGAACCCAGGGATGCTCTACCTCCAAGCCACACTCCCAGCCACTGGCTTCACAGTGGGAATGCAGGGACCTCAAGGGTATCATCAGGGGAAACCATTGCAGGCATTCAGATAAGAGACATCCATTGCCCAGACTAGGACAGCAGCAGTAGACACAGAGGCAAATCAAGAACGATTGAGTTGAAATAGATACAGCCGGGCTTGGTGACAGATTCAAATACAGGAGATGACATCATGGGGTGCTCCTACTTGGCTTTTGGACTCATAATAATGCTCTTCATTCATTTGTTCATTTGCTGGGGAAAAGGAAAAATGACAAGGCACCCTACCTAGCTCAGACACCAAACACACAGAGCACAGTATATCTCTTCTCCTCTCCTTGACAGCCAAGCTAGGTCTTAGCGGCATCTGGATCCCTGGTACACAAGTCCTAAGTTCCCCCAGAGCTGGCCCTCAGCTGAGAAGCAACTATCACAAAAAAAAAGTAAAGAGAGGCTGGCAGCCTACATTAGACTCAGGATACACGAGCTCCTAGTCCAAAGATGTCTTCTGTTTCAACTCCATTATGATGGCACTTAGCTGGTCACACCTACAAAGAAATTAGCAAACTGGGTGACTCATTAGGATTTTCAACAGAGCAAAGCATCTAACAAAGATCCTGAAAAAAAAAAACAGAAGCCACTGGAGAGGCGACAGCAGCAGCAATGTGGGAGAAGAGTGTGGCATTTAGGTTTGAAAGGGGAAGTTAGAAATCACAGAAGTGATCTCACAAACAAAAAGCTTTTATAATAGCCTGTCCTAGGCAAGACAGTAATGAGAGGACAAAGAGGAAAGCATCCTCCTCTTCATACCAAGGAGACCTAGGGAAGTGACTTCTTATAAAGGAGCAGTTGAAAGGAAGAATTTCAGTGTCTTCATGACTGACTGTTCTTCCTCCTTGCTAGAAATAGCTGAGAGAATCTAAATCATTCACCCAGCCCTAAGAAAGGAGTTATTTATAAATGAGCTTGAAACCAAACAGTATTGTGTGGATTCTTGTAAGAAAATGGATGGAACTAGAGAATATTATGCTAAGTGAGATTAGCCAGTCTCAGAAAGTGAAGGGGCCATGTGTTTCCTCTCATACACGGAAGCCAGAGAGAAATGGGGAAACAAAAGGGACTCCAGATAAAGGAGGAGAGACCCCAGTGGAGCAATGGAAGGGTTCTGGGGGAGTTGGGGGGAAAGGAGACTTGATGAAGGAAACAGTTCAAATAATGCTATGTACGTACACAAAATTATCAATACCAATCTCACTAATATGTACAGGGACAGGGAGGGAGTGGGGTGGGATACGGAGGAAAACTCACTGAGTGCTGTGTGCATGTATGTGTCTATAAATCTGAACCTCATTATGATGTATAATTACACTGCATCAATAAAAGTATATTTAAAAAAGAACCCCAATGGACTTTTATTCATCATAAGATCACTTGTGCATAGTGACAACAGTGATAGGATAGTATGGGTAGTTTATTGACAATAAGAAAATCCATCATAAACCCAATTCCTTCCCTTAAGCATAGATGAGGAGAGGAGAGGAGAGGAGAGGAGAGGAGAGGAGAGGAGAGGAG
>PVJS01037275.1:0-20008 GCA_004027185.1 Glis glis
AAGGAGAAGGAGAAGGAGAAGGAGAAGGAGAAGGAGGGAAGGAGGGAAGAAAGGAAAGGAAGGAAGGAGGAGGAGGAGGAGGAGGAGGAGAAGGAGGAGAAGGAGAAGGAGGGAAGGAAGGAAGGAAGGGGAAATTCCTTTCCCTGTCATGCTGGCCCATTGTAGCATTCAGAGTCAAAAAGATTTTCCAGTACAAATTTTCATTCCCTCATTTTATTCACTTAGTAACTGTCTACTGGGCAACTACCAAATGCAACATACTCTGCCAGGTAGCAAAGGTGCAAAAGCATGATTCCTGAGTTGTGTTCACATGACTCATGTTAGAATGTAGTGTGGGATTATACTAGAGTTGTCCAGAGAGCACCAGAAGAGCACAAAGTTGCAATGTGGTAGTAAGAGGCTGAGCTAAACCAGACAGCATAAAACTTGGTTTAGGATCTACATCATTTTAGCTTCACCAACATAACTATAACCATAACTCTATTTTATATTCTTTTGTTTGTTTGTTTGTTGTACTAGAGATTGAACCCAGGGGCATTCTACCTCTGAGCTATATTCCCAGCCCTTTTTTCTTATTTTATTTTGAAACAGGGTTTTGCTAAGTTGTTGAGGCTGGCCTCGAACCTGCAATCCTCCTGTCTCAGCCTCGCAAGTACTGGAATTACAGGTGTGAGCCATGACACATGGCTCATTCTTTAGTTTTAAAAAGATGTTCACAACAATGTCCTCATTCATTTTCATAACAACTGTGTTAGTATGTCTTACTGATATGCCTGGTTTATACATGAGGAAATGGTGGTCTAAGTCTTCAAAAGTAGTAGGTTACCAAATTCACCAAATTCAGGTTTGGGAACTCTAAGTTTCTTGGTCTCTTTTCTCCTTGACACTGCCTTTCATTATCATTTCAAAGAGTAAGCTAAAATCATGTAACGTCTCTGTCGTCTCTGTCGTCAGAGATGGTGGTGTGTTTGGCATGAGGGGAAGGGGGAAGGTGGACAAGGATGAGTAAGCCTTCTGCTTAGGGGCTCAGAGAGAAGGAACCACATGATCTCACACAAGGAGAAAGGGTTTTTTTTTTTTTTTTTTTTTGCAAAACTGAGCTCATGAAGCTGAACCTGGTGACACAAGCCTGTAATCCCAGTACTTGGGAGGCTGAGACAAGAGAATCACAGATTCGAGGACAACCTCAGCAACTTAGCAAGATCCTCAACAACTTAGTGAGACCCTGTTTCAAAATAAAAAGTAAAATAGAGCTGGGGTATAGCTCAGAGGTAGAATGTCCCTGGGTTCAATCCCTAGTACCATAAAATAAAATAAATAAAATATAACTGGGGGTGTTACTCAGAGATAGCATGCCCCTAGGTTCAGTCCCCAGGAAAGAAGGAAGGAAGGAAGGAAGGAAGGAAGGAAGGAAGGAAGGGAGAGAGAAGGAAGGAAGGAAGGAAGGAAGGAAAGAAAGAAAGAAAGAAAGAAAGAAAGAAAGAAAGAAAGAAAGAAAAGAAAGAAAGAAAGAAAGAAAGAAATTAAGAAAGAAAACTGAGTGCACTAAATAAGAATAAATGATTGGTACAGAAGTGAGAGAGAGAGAAACACCCACATCCTGTGCTAACATGTAGTGATCACAAGATGGTGTTGGTCTCAGCTTTACAGTTAGAAACAAGACCTTCCTGTTTGGGAGTATAGGCCTAATAAGAAGAGAAAAAGGAAACACAATAATATAGTATGGTAGTGTTTTTGGTGACTTTGGTCAATTCACTTGTCTCCTGCAAGACCAGGAAAACATTCAATGAGATCATGCATGTAAAGCATTTATCACAAGGTGGGCATGCACTGATCCCCAATAATGGTGGAGATAGTGGTATTATCATTGCTCACATCATTACCACGAACCTCACCTTCAGACACCTGAGGGAGGGTCCCTCAGGCCACCTCCATAACACTGCTCCCTCCAGCAGAGACCCATCTCCCTTCTTCAGCCCCACTGTCTGCCTCTCTCAGAACAACTATTTCCACAAAACTACCTTTCCTTCAGGATCTCACGGTTTTCCGGAACTTTCTGTGGGATCTACACCCCCTAGAAAGGTTGGACCTTCTTCCAAGGACCCGGATGCCCCTGCTACAGTTCGCGGATGGGTCCCTGGCAGGTGGGGTCGGGTGCTCTCACACTTGCCTGCTCTCCCCTGGAGCTTCTCTCTGGGCCTGCTCTTAGTTACCGCATAACTCTGGGCTGTGTTATTAGCAGCCAAAGGCTGTGGGGGACCCAGCTGCCATGAAACAGACACATACAGAAAAAAACAATGAAGCTGAAAATGAAGGACTGCAGCTGAAATCTGTGAGAGGCCATGTTTCTATTTAGAGTCCCATCTCCTCCCCAGCAGGCCCCCAGGAATCTCTCCTCCCCCACCAAGCTCGCCCATCCTTCTGCCACCTCCAACCCGTCGTCAGCCTTTCCTCCCAAGGGAGAGGCCAACGGTGTGCCCAAGAAGGCCATGGCCGGGCACTGGGGCACTGGAGTCCAGATTGAATTCTGATGACAACAAGCTTTAGGAAAGTGTTGAATTTTTCTGACCCTTCAGTTGAAAATGACCATGCTAGAGGACCTCCGAGCCACTATCTGTTCTCTTTCCTCAGAGCACACAAACACACACACACACACACACACACACACACACACCCCTAATTCCTCACCAATAAATCACAGTGTTTTCAATACTCATAACAGTAATACAACTGTCAGTGTGCTATTAAGAGGAAAATAATTCTTTCATTAGTGTTATCGACAAAGGTTACTAAGATATAAATTCTTATTCCACAGAAGGAAAAGATGCAAAATGTAAAAATAAAAGTGGACAGAGGGTATGAACAGATAACTTAGCACAAAAAGAAGTTGGAAATAGAAACCTTTGGGAAAATGTTTCCCTTTAGGGGTAAAAATATAAATGTCAATTAAAGTAACAGATATCGAACTAACAATGTCTAGCAAATATTCAACTATTATAAATTCTTATTAATCAATACAGAAACTGCAGCCAGGTGTGGTGGCGCACCCAGTACTTGGGAGGCTGAGACAGGAGAATCACAAGCTCGAGGACAGCCTCAGCAACTTAGCGAGACTTTCGGCAACCTAGAGAGAACTCTGTTTCAAAAACAAAAAATGAAAAGGGCTGGGGGTGGAGCTCGGAAGTAGAATGCCCCTGGATTCAATCTTTAGTATCACAAAAAAGGAAGAGGAAGAGGAAGAGGAGGAGGAGGAGGAGGAGGAGGATGAGGAGGAGGAGGAGGAGAAGGAGGAAGAGGAGAAGGAGGAGGAAGAAGAGATGATGATGAGGAGGAGGAGGAGGAGGAGGAAGAGGGAGAAGAGATTAGGAGGAGGAGGAGGAGGAGGAGGAGGAGGAGAAGGGAGGCAAACTCTTGTTTCTGGAACAGACAATGGGACAGAGAACTGAGAAACATGTGCGGTGTATGTGTGTATGTGTGTGTGTGTGTGTGTGTATGTGTGTGTACACTTGTCACATGATAAAAGTGAAACCACAAACCAAGGAGGGAAGACAGACCATCTAGTGAAATCATAAACTGGAATCCTTCTAATAAGGGAATCTGGGGCAAGTAATTTCTAGCCTTGCAATTTAGTAATTCTAGCTTAGTGACTTCCGAAGACTATGTGGGAGAGAGTAAGAATGGTATCCGGTACCAACAGAATTGTCTGTTGCATACACATATTTCTATTTTTAATATACTTTCATTGGAGTGTAGTGAGTCTACATCATAGTGAGGTTCGATGTGATACGGTCACACATGTACACAGCACTTGGTGCGTTTCCTTCCGGCTCTGCCCCATTGCCCACCTCCCCGTACCTATTAGCGAGGTTGGTAGTGATACCTTCATAGAAGTTTCCTTCCTCGAGCTTTCTTTCTCCCCTCCCCACCTCCCTCCCCCAACCCCCTTTCGAAATTATGTTATTTGCAGGAAAATGGATGGAGTTAGAGAGTGTTATGCTAAGAGAGATCAGCCAGACTCAGAAAGTCAAGGGTTGTGTGTTTTCTCGCTTCCTTCTACATTTAACCTCCAAGCAAGAATAGTAACAGCGGCATGCTTTCCTCCTAACGTGACACAGTTACGCTTCATGCAAATAAAAAATCATTCACCCCCTCTACAAAGTCCCCAATGTCACATTGTTGTTGTAAACATCCCCCTTGGATATCATGTAGTTCATCTAAAGACTGTACACTTAGTTACCACCATATTTGGATGTGGAATGTCCCCCAGAGGTCCCTGTGTTGAAGGCTTAGTCCCCAGGGTGGGACTGATGGGAGGTGGTGTATCCTTCAGGAGGTGGGTCCTCGTGGGAGGCCCTCAGGTCACTAGGGGTGTGCCCTTGGAGGAGACTGTATTGGGCTCTTGTCTTGTCTCTGCTTCCTGGCTCTTGATGTCAGTGTTTGCCTCACCGTGAACCCCTGCCATGATGTGCTGCCCTGACCAGAGCCCCAAAGCAATGGTCCAGTATCACCGGGCCTGGAACCTCCAGTAACATAAACCAAAATAAAGGTTTTCTCTTTATATGTTAATTATCTCAGGTGTTTCATCATGGTAATGCAAAGCTAACTAAAGCCAGGCATGGTGGTGCATGCTTGTAATCCCAGTTCTTGGGAGGCTGAGACAGGAGGATCACAGGTTCAAGGCCAGCCTCAGCAACTTGTGAGGCCCTTCACAACTTAGTGAGACCCTGTTTCAAAATAAAGAATAAAATAGGGCTGGGGGTGTAGCTCGGAGGTAGAATGCTCCTGGGTTCCATCCCCGGTACCGCAAAGAAAAAAAAAAGCTAACTAATACATCACCAACAGCGCATCTTATAGAAAATACTGGATGGGGGATGGAAATTCTGTATCACTTAATATAGTTGAATAAAGACACATAAGAAAATATGAATAGCTGCTCTCTGTCATTTCTACAACTGATCCCAATATCAGAATTGATATTTTAACTCTTATTCCACTACCTATTGCATGTCGCCTTCATCCTCGGCTACCATTACAGTTGGCCATGGTTCTTGACCTGATACAGTAACCCAAAGCTCTATTTCTGAAGGGTCTGGATCATTACAAGTCCTGTCTGACTTGGGCTGCTAACATCTTCCATTGAAGTTTTCATCAGCATGAAAGTACTAACGGTCACCCCCAAAGATTTCCCTGGAATACACACGTGTTTTCTTGGCCCTATTTTAAAGCATCAGCCCTATTTGAGGATTGGTCACATTATACAGTATAGTAATCCCGCTTCTCCTCAGTGACAAGAAGACAGCAAGCGGAATAACTTCCATTTAATTTTAGTGTCTCCTGAAACAAAGTGTTTTCACTGGGAAACTAAGATCGCTTAAGCTAACAGAGCCCAAAGATGCAGGCAAGTGAAGAAAATTTTTGCAAGTTCCCCATGAAGAATAGTGGTTATTAGGAAAGATTTTGCAAGAAACCTTCACCTCTTCCCCCTCTGAGCTCCTATACAAGTGTATTCTAGCTAGGGGTAACACGCATCACGGAGGGTCCCCGGTGCGAAGTACATCATATATTTTGTAGGACATCTCTTGGCCCACAAAAGCTTTGCTCTTGCTGAGCACAGTAATCAAGTCTTCACTAAGCCGCACTACCATTCTATAAAAACAGATGTTTCTATGAGACAGAGTACAAAATAAGATCAGTGAATCTTGTGGGCATGAAAGTATTACCACACTTTTTCATTGTAAAATTAGTTCCTTGGTCAGAAACAATATTGCATGGAACGCCATGTGGTGAATTAGGCCTTTGTTAAGTACGCAGATGCTGAAGCTTGCAAAAGTACTGCAGGCAGGAAAAGCAAATCCAGGTCTGAAATAAATGTCTGTTTCAATAATGACAAAATGTTCTTCCACTCTTCATGATGTAAGTGATCCAGTATAATCAACCCACCAACGGTAGATGTCTGTCTGAAAAATGATGTCTTATCAGGCTTAGACTTGGATTCGGCTCTTAGCCGGTTGGGGAGCCAGCAGTGGCACAGGCTAGATTAGTCAGAGTGAGGGAAGTCCATGTTATTGACCCCGTGTACAACCTCCATCGCTATCACTTGGTGGCTTTACTTTTGAGTTCATTGAGCAAAAACTAGAGTGGTCGGGGAAAAAGCTGAATGACATCCATGGAAAAGGGTCATCTTGTCCTCTTGACGTTTCCTTACAGTAGGTGGCCTTTAGTGAGCTTTCACAGGGGGCACAAATATCTTGTCATTCTATTCCCATTTGGGGGGTTCACTCTTGTATCCCTTTTCCACACTTCCGTGTCACCAGTCCTACCAAGTCTCTGGCAAAAAGACTAGTATCTGCCCATGAATGACATGAGACCATATTCGTAGGCATCCTTCCACCTAGCCAAAGTAAGCCACCAGATGTAATTATGCTCACTGAGGAAATTATTCTGACCTGTTTGCCTTTACTTATCCCTTCAGTTCCAACACCGAGTGGGACTACAGCACTATAATAATTCATTTCCAACTGGTGCCAACATATCATGAGAAACCATATGTAAGCCGAGCTCAATTTTGCTTTCTGAATCAATATTAAAGAATTTCCCATGTATATTCCCATAAATATAGAAATGTAGAAATATACTCAGAGAAAATTGGAAATGTGGCAGGAGGAGATGTTACAGCAGCCTGAGTCATCTGCTTATGCAATATACCGTTGCCCTAGCAACACCTTGAACCTTCTCAACTACTTTAAGTTGATAAGAATCCTACTGCAAGCCAGGCATGGTGTCATTTGCAGGAAAATAGATGGAACTGGTGACTATAATTTTGAGAGAAATAAGTCAGACTTAGAAAAGTATTGCATGTCTTTTCCAAAATGTAGAAGCTAGAAGGAAAAAACAAAAAAAAAAAATGAGAAGGGAGACCAGTAGGCTTTCTTCCTCCTGGTGAAGTGAAGAAGGGGATGAGGGGAAGGAGGATGAGACAGTGGGGGACATATTGGGGAGTGAAATTGATCAAATGATTTTTTTAATTTGGTTCTTTGTAATTTTATGTCATATTGGGGTGTAGAGTGACAGAAAAATATATGCATACAACTCTTGGTGCCCTTCCCCCCGGGTCCCTCTCCCTCCCTCCCCCTCCCCATGCATGTCTTTGAGATTTGAATTGGTAATTTTGTATACATTCTTAGCATTATTTCAACTGTTACATTCTTTTTTTTTTTTTTTTTGCGGTACCGGGAATTGAACCCAGGGGCGTTCTACCTCCGCGCTACACCCCCAGCCCTATTTTTTATACTTTATTTTGAAACTGGGTCTCACGAAGTTGCAGATGGCCTCACTAGATAGAGAGAGAGAGAGAAAGAGAGAGACAGGGAGAGAGAGAGAGAGAGAGAGAGCTGAGGCTGGCCACAAACCCAGATCCTCCGGTCTCCGCCTCCCAAAGTACTGGGATTACAAGCGTGCGCCACCACGCCCGGCCTTTATGATGTTTTTATGTATAAGCAAATGTGCCACCATGAAACCCAGCATTCTGTACAGTTTAATATGCACCAATATAAAAGAAAAGGAAAATTTTTAAAAGAAGAATGTGGTGGAAATCATCACCTGGTGGACACCATCATTCAAGTCTTTGATGGTGGTACTGATCTCTTGGGTTCAGATATGGTGATACCAATAAGCTCATGACTAGTCTGCTGTTATATTATAGAGAGGACACTTCAGGGGGTCCTACTTAGTTCTTTCCTAATGTTATATCCCTGACTCCATGGGTCAAAGGGCCAATGTGGGGATGATGCCAAGTATGTCTGCCCTAATTATGTATTCAAGAAATGAAGAAGTTAACCTGCCATTGTGAGACAGGCTCATGTCACAGTTCCATTCATCGCACAACCATAGTGGTTTATGAGGTATCTAGTGATTATTGTCAGCCAGAATCCAGTATTCAACACTCTCCAAAAAGCCAGGGTATTTCTCTTTTCCCAGTATAAAGTCACCTGATATATGGTTAAAAGCCTCTTTGAAGAAGATTAAGAAAATATTTACAATACATACATTGCAACAGGACCACCTGATCCTTTCTCCAAGGGATCACTACCCCACTTAGTCCAAGGGATCCCAGGTCTATAAAAACATTCAAGAATGAGAATTGAATGAGGGTCTATAACTCCCTACTGTAATGAATCAAAATAAGACCTAGAATCTTTTTTGCTTATGTGTTCAACTAAGATTTTCATAGTTTCCCATCTATTGTTTCCTAAGAAATCATGATTAATTTAATAACATCAAAGACTTATGAGAGTTGAACCACTATTATACAGCTTCAACCTTGCTCCCCATATTGATAACCTGCACCCTTCGGGTCTCTGGCAGCTAAATGCTGCTACTGGGCCTCTGCTGCTGGAGGAAGTATATTTCAATACAGGGTCTTCTGCTTTCATTCTCAACTTGCAAAGGAAGGTCACAACAGAGCTTTCAAAGAATGCCAATGCTCCCCCTTGCAAATGTATTTTTTTTTCATCTCTTGATAAAGAGAGTGTCATTTGGACCCTTTCTGAAAACCAGATAAGGGGCTTGGTTAGCAAGTTCTGGCACCTCAGTTTGTTTACTAGGGAACAGAGCAGGGTTCAGGCTTCCATCTGTATTTAGTTAATTTCTAATCTCCCCCCTAAAAGTGGTTTCAAACTACAATATTATTTCTAAGAGTCCCAAGTCTATTGGGCAGGATTTTTAAGGATAAAAAATCTAGGATAGCCTTATTCACATATCTAAGGTTTTGCTTGAGACCCTGAAGGCTTCTCTTCCAGTGGTCACTCATCCGCCAGTCGGGGAGACTAGGCTCAAATGGTGGCAGAATCATTCCCAGCAGCAAGAGGGCACAAATCCCGATGTACAGGCATTATATTTACTAATGTCCCCACCAACCAAAACAAGTTACATTGCCAAATCCAGATTCAAGGAGTGGAGAAATAAGAAATCCTTTTGACAGAATAAATGGCAAAGTCCCATTACAAAGAGGTGAGTATACAGGAATGGGAGGGATTATTGAGTCATTTTTGCAAACATCATCACACAGTCAACCAACAGAGAAAACTAATAGAGCCATTCCCACAGCTGAAATTGATACTCTGAAGCCATAATGTTTTAACAGTGCAGCCATATCAACACATTTGGCACATCTCTTGTTTGTTTCTTCTATCTGTCTTGTAATGGGGGATCAAGGAGTATTAGCTATCTCTTCCACAAAGGGAGATGCGCTGCGATATGATGGGCTTTGACTTTAGTTACAGATCTATGGGTAATGAGTGGTAATAGAAGCGGATCTTGAGAAAAAGTAGGATCTACTTTTAAGAGAAAAAAAGAGAGAGAGAGAGAGAGAACTGCTGTAGATAGCTGGGCATGGTGTCACATGCCTGTAATCTCAGTCCACTGGAGGCTGAGAAAGGAGGATCACGGGTTCGAGGCCAGCCTCAGCAACTCAGCAAGACCCTCAGCAATTTAAGAAGGCTCTATTTCAAAATTAAAAATAAAATAGGGCTGGGGGTAGAGCTCGGAGGTAGAATGCCCCTGGATTCAATCCCCAGTACCAAAAAAGAGAGAACTGCAGTAGGTGAGGTTATTGTAGGCTCTTCAAGCAAGGAAAGGCTAGCCTCCTTAGAGAAGGAAGAGTTGTTTCTATTGATAAGAAGACATTCAGATGCATCGACCTTTCTCACATGTCCCCATTTCAATTTTTATGATCTCACTCTTTGTGAAGCAATTCCATAATTTTCACTTATGATGGAGTAAGGCTATGAATTCAACCTGCAATGTAATCCTGTAATCCACAGGATCAAATTACAGATCTGGGGTTTTTTTATATGTTAGTCCTGTAACTACAATATTTCTTAGCTGGAAGATTCTTTTAGCTCGTTCATAAAAGTCCATTGATTCCCTGATTTTTTTTTTTTTTTGCGGTACTGGGGATTGAACCCAGGGGCATTCCACCACTGAACTACACCCCCAGCCCTATTTTTTTTATTCTTTATTTTGAAACGGTCTCACTAAGTTGCAGAGGGCCTCACTAAGTAACTGACGCTGACTGCGAACCTGCAATCCTCCTGTCTCAGGCTCCCAGGTACTGGGATCACAAGCGTGCACCACCATGCACATAGGCAAAAATTACTTGGTGGTTCCCTGATCTTTAATCACATCGATTTTTTTTTTTTTTTTTTTTTTGCGGTAGTGGGGATTGAACCCAGGGGCATTCTACCTCCAAGCTACACCCCAAGCCCTATTTTATTTTTTTATTTTGAAACAGGGTCTCACTAGGTTGATGGGAGTCTCACTGCTTGCTGAGACTGTCCTTGAACCTGCGATCCTCCTGTCTCAGCCTCCCAAGTACTGGGATTACAAGCATGCACCATCATGCCCAGCTTAATCAGATCATTTAAACTCTGTATTTTAGTCATAAACCATTGTCCTACCCCATAATCCCAGCAGTCATAATCCCACAGTTAAAATTTACTGCAACAAGCATTTGGTCACCCAAAGCCTTGTCTTGAATAGAAAACCTGTTGTAGACAACAGTTGATAATTTTTTTTTTCGGTACCGGGGATCGAACGCAGGGGCAGTCTACCTCAGCGCTATGCCCCCGGCCCTATTTTCTATGCTTTATTTTGAAACCGGGTCTCACAAAGTTGCAGAGGGCCTCACTAAGGAGAGGGGAGGGGGAGGGAGAGAGAGAGAGAGAGACAGGGAGAGAGAGAGTGAGAGCTGAGGCTAGCTGCAAACCCGGATCCTCCAGTCTCCGCCTCCCAAAGTACTTTGATTACAAGCGTGCGCCACCACGCCCAGCTAACAGGTGATAATTTGAGCAATGCTTTTGCTATTGCACACCATGGTTATTAATATCCATGTCACCGGCCATTGTGCTATTGCTGCTTTCGAATATGCGCAGGTCAAATAACACCAGATTTCCATTTGTAAAGATATATTTCCTGCAACCACTATTGACAACAAATATTTTATCAGTTAAGATTCAATCAGCAAAACATTAAAATACTGTGTATTACAAACAAAAACAGGATTTAATACAGGGAATTAGGTGCTTAAAATTGATGGATTGGATGGAGGCACAAAGGCCAAGAAAGAATGTTTCTGCCTCTCAGAGAGTTAGGAGGTTCCTGTCAACCAGGTCAAAAACAGCAGGAAATCACTGCTGACATTCACAGCTACTGCAGTAAAATGCTGCAGAATCTTATCCATCCAAACCCTGCTGTCTTCAGTCCATAGGTACAGAAGATTCATGACATCTGTATTTATTCTGTTTTCCAAATATTTCATAAGAGCCTCTCATTGGCAGAATATAAAGTGGACTCTTACTTCCAAGAGATTCTGAAAATTGTAGATCCCAGGATAACAGGGGAGAGGAGATAAGAAGGCTAGATTTTGAGACTAAATGTGGGAGTAGAAATTGAGAAAGGAGGAGAAAAATGAAAGGAATTTAAATGAGAAAAAGACCTTGTACAGATGATAACAACATTCTCTGAATTAAGAAGTATAGATAAGTTGATTCTCTACTAAGGTTGGGGAGACAAGGAAAAAGAAAGAAGTTCATTCACTACATTTAGATGCAGCTCTCTGAGAAAATAATGTGCATTTCATATCAGAACAAAATCTAGACCTTCTTACTTCATACTTAAAAAATATTCAAGAGAAAAAGAATACTTTGTGCACTTAAAAGACTTTTTAACAGTTACATATGAGAGAAAAGTACAGTTGATCCTTGACATTCTCAAGAACTAGATTCAGAGAATTCTGAATGCCCCAAATTTGTGAATTTATTTTCCCCTTCAATTTGGTCAATTTTTGTTTTACACTTTTTGAGGCTATATTGTAAATTATATACAATTTGAGAATACTCCTGTATCCATAATGAATTGACACTTATCGTTATCAAATATCCCTCTTTTGCTAGAGTAATACTTCTTGCCTTTATGTCTTTGTCTAGTATTAGTATAGCTACTCAGCACACTTGAGATTATAATTGCATATTATACCTTTTTTTCTTTTTCATTTTATTTTCAAACTTCTGTATCTTTACATTTAAGATCTATTACCTGCAGGCATCAGACAGTTGGTTTGGGTTTTTAATGTTATCCATTGTCATAGTCTTTTAATTAGGGCATTTATTCCACTTACACTTAATGTAACTTCTAATATATTTTTACTAAAAACTATCATTCTACTATTTCTTCTATATTTATCTTAATTATTATGTGTTCCTTTTATTCTCTTTTCTTGTCTTCTCTTAGAAGTATCAATAGAGGATTTTAGAGTTTCAGTTTTTCCCCTATTAGCTTGTTACTTATACATTCTTTACTATTTTTTAGTAATTGCCTTAAAGATTACAACATCCTTTTCTAACTTTGTAAAATGTAATATGTTAGAGATTTTGCTTCCCAAAATGAAGCATGGACTTAACATTTTAAACTCTGTATCTTCTTTTTGGGGGCTTCATTATCATTTTATGAAGAT
This sequence comes from Glis glis, assembly GCA_004027185.1. Lineage (NCBI taxonomy): Eukaryota > Metazoa > Chordata > Mammalia > Rodentia > Gliridae > Glis > Glis glis. The sequence continues at coordinate 12,512 of PVJS01037275.1, forward strand.
AATAGTAGTGTATATCTTTTCATGTATTTATCCATTCTATTGCTTTGGGTTCTCTTCGAATATTTTTTTACCCTTGGATAATTTTACTCTGCCTGGAAAACTCACTCTAGAACTTTTTAGTCTAGTCTGCTGATGACAAATTGTCTCTGTTCTTGTCTGAACATAACTCTTTCTTGTTCTTATTTTAAGCAATATTTTCTGTGGGTATAGAAGTCTAAGTCCACACAGTTATTTTCTTCCCAAACTGAACAAACTGTGTCATTGTCTACTGATTTCTATTATGTCTTTTGAGAAATCAGCTGCAAGTCTTATTGTTCCTGTAAACATTCCTTTCAGGGTTTTTCTAACAGTTTTCAAGTTTTCTTGTCTTTGGTTTTCTTAAGTTTTACTATGATATGTCAAGGAGTGGATTCTTTATATGTAGGCAGTTTGGTGATGTAGGGCTTCTTGAATCTGGGACTTGTTGTTTGGTAGTTCAGGAATTTCCATGGCTTTTTATCTTTTCAAAGATTTCTTCTGCCTCATTCATGCTCTTTTCTCCTGAAATTCAAATTATTTTTACTCTTTCAAAGAAGCCAAATATATTTGTTACATCACTTTTTGTATGTTCTATCCTTTACTCCCTACCTAAGTCTATATGTTTCTATTTATTTATCTTCTAGTCCTTTAATCAGCTCTTCACCTGTATTTAACCTACTGGGTTTTTTTTTTCTTTTTTTCTTGTGGTGCTAGGGACTGAACCCAGGGGCATTGTACTTCTAAGCTACACCCCCAGCCCTCTTTTTATTTTTTATTTGGAAACAGGGTCTTGCTAAGTTGCTGAGAGTTTCACTAAGTTGCTGACACTATTCTTGATCCTGTGATCCTCCTGTCTCAGCCCCCCAAGTACTGGGATTACAGGCATGTGCCATTACATGCAGCTTAAAATATTTATTTCTTAATTTCATATGTTGTAGTTATAGTTCTCAAATTTCCATTTGTCTCTCTTTTTTAGATTACATTTCGCTACTAACATTTTAATTATATATTCAGTTTACATAAATGTATAATCAATATTTAAATGTATATATCTCCAAATCCAGATTATTGTCTCATTATTTTATATACTATATATATACTATATATTTTATATACTATATACTATTTTATATACATATATACTATGGTTTCTTCTCTCCCTCTTTCTCAATCTGTCAAATTTCATCAAATACTGGACATACTATTTGAATATTTATAGAGGTAACTTGAAGCCTAAGTGGTGTTGTCTTCTTCAAGACAGGATTTACCTTCTGAAACTAACCTTTTATTATAGAAACTTTGAAACATATACAAAAGTAAATAAGGGAATATACTGAGTCCCCATGTACTCATCACCCAGATTCAACAATATATTAACTCGGACAATGTTACTTATACCTTCACACACTCCCCATTACTTCCAGAATATTTTTTAAATCTAATATTCAATCCATAAATATTTCAGTATGTATTTTCCAAGGGATTATTTTTATAAAAGCATAACTACAATATCATTATAAGTAACTCAGATGTGGCTTAATATTCATAAGGAAAAACTGCAATTCACTGCAGAGGAAGAATAAAGGGAGAAAACAATAATTTTTAATAGAGCAAAAGCATGTGACAATATTCAACATCCATTCCTGATTTTAATAAATAAGCCCTTGAACCAGAAAAAGCAGGGAACTTCCTTCTGATAAAGAATATCTTCAAAAATTTTACAGAAAACAACATACTTAATAGTGAAGTATTTAGTTTCCCCTAAGATCAGGAGGTCATAGCTAGCTTAATAAGACAAGATAAGAATTGTTGTAAGTGGAGAAAATAAAAAATACATTGTATATTTTAATACCCTAATGGATTTGCAAATGATTAGAATTAGTAAGTAAATTCAATAAGGTCACTGAATAGAAGGCCAATAATACATAAAAACCAAATGTGTTACTTTATACTAGCAATAATTATAAACTTAAATTTTTAAAGGTAAAAATATTTGAAAAAAACAACAAAAACATTAAATACATAGAAATAAATTTACTAAAACCTACAAAATATTTTAGAAAGAAATTAGAGTTAAGTAAATTCAAGGATATACACTGCAAATGGACTATAATATCAATTTTAAAAAGATGTCAGTGTTCCCCAAATTAATCTATACATTTAACTCTATTCCAATGAAAGTCTTAGAATTCTTTTTAACATTTATAAATTTGTTTTTAAAATATATGGAAAAGCAAAGGGTCAAACAATCTTAAAAGTTAGAGGATTAACTACCAGATATAATGATTTTGTATAAGGCTGCAGTAATTCAATCATGTGGAATTGGCAAGCATAGATAAATAAGTCAAACTGGACAAAATAAAATGTGCACAGACAGCCCCAAGCATGGGTGGACACTGATTTATGACAAAAGTGGCAATGTATACAACAAGGAAAGAATGGTCTTTTCAAAATGTGGATACTCGCAAGAAAAAAAGTTAAACCTACAACTATATTTCACAGCATATGCAAAAAAATAATTTTCAAGTGGAGTATATATTTCAATGTGAATATTAAATCAATAAAGCAAAATAACATATCTGGATAAAGAGAAGATATCTTAAATAGGATACACACACAAAAAAAATCAGTCATAAAGAAAAGGACCAATGAATTCACCTATCTATTTTAAAATTAAGACTTCTATTTACAAAAAGACAGCAGTTTAACAAAAGTTGCTACCTCAATGAGATGCCAATATATACCTATCAAAATTACTAAAATGAAAGAGAATGATAAGTCCAACTGATGGCAAGAATGGGAAGCAGATGGACTATCATACACTCCTGGGGATGTAAATCATTAAAACCACTGTGGGAAAGTGTCCACAGTATCTACTAGAGCTAAATACGCATACCCAACATAACTCAGCAATTCCACTCCAAGGCATGTTTTCCAACAAAAATAATTAAATATGCACACCAAAAGACATATACAAAAATGGTTATAACATTATTTATAATAACTCAAAACTGGAAATAACTCAAATATCTATCATCATGACGATTTAGATAATTAAACCATGGTAAAAATCTTACAACGGGAGGTTCCAAGATGGCGACCAAGGGGAATACCATGTTACGATCTCTCTGAGACTTGGATCTCAATCTCCGTGAAAGCAACTTCTCGACAGAAGAAAAGCAACAAAAACTTGAAGTAAACAACAAAAAGTTTGAAACGCGACAGAATTGAAGCCAGAAGACAAAACAGAGGAAAGTAAAAAGCTCCAAGCGCCTTACCTAAGGAATGGTGGCACCACCATCTTGGCCGGACCGCGCCAGCCACTACCGGCATTGCGGCTTCCACACGCTGCAAGCAGAGAAGCCAGAGACCTGCTGTGAGTTCAGCAGCTGCAGGTCAGCAGAGACGAAAGCAAGCAATGGCTCCTCCACACTCAACACACGAAATGGCGGCGACAGTGGCTGCAGCGGCGCCATCTTAGCAGGACCTTACCAGTGGCTACCAGCATTGTGGCTTCCACACAGGACCAACGGAGACACCAGCAACCTCTTGTTAATCCAGCAGCTGCAGAATAGGAGCAGTGAAGGCGAGCAGCAAATCGCTCCACACACGACACAGACCTGAACTACTGCGTTGGCAGAAGTAGCAGCAGTGCCATCTTGGTCAGACTGCGCCAGCAGCAACCAGCATTGCGGCTTCTGCCATCAACAAAGAAGCCAGGGACCTTTTCTAAAACCAGCATCAGCGACAAAAGCGAGCAGCAGTTCGATCCATGTTCGGCAGAGTCCCCAGTGCCCGGAGGCCTGACCAGAACCTGCTACAGAGACTGAGCCCCCCCCCCCGGGATTAAGAGCAGTGCTCCACGAGACCGTAAGTCAATGAGCCGCCCCAGGGGGAGACCACCCAGCACGCCCACAGGGACTCATGGGGTGTGAGACTATGCGATGGCCCCGGCAGGCGTGGGAGTGGGGTCAGCTGTGGGACACAGTAGATGTGTGGATAGGCAGACAGTCCCTGGTGACATTCGGGTGGGACAGACTTGTAGCCCACAGGTCACAGCACCCTTATAGAGTCCCCAGGGATTACCATAGGTCATACAGTTATGGTACCTGGGGAAAATTGGACCAAACCAGCCCTCTCTGCAGAAAATGTGGAGTTCCATGTTTGCACAGAATCGGGTCAAAGCGATATCTGCCACTTCTGTAGGCAAAGGGAGACATAAGCCCGGGGCCCCCTACTGGTGACACCTGCCATAGGTGTAGACAGAGAGAGACATAGGGACACCCCAAGTGGAGAATGTGGAGACCCATGCTTGCAGTGAGAGGGGCAATAGCGGCACTGGTCACCTACACAGGTAGTGAGAGGCATCAGGCAAGGGTCCCAATCACTGAAGGAGACTAAGAATTGGGCCTGCAAATGGACATTATACTGAGCAAGTGAGAATAACCATTCAGTAAAGGCTATTTACTTTTAAGGCTCACCTAGTAGCAATTATCTACCCCCAGAATAAGAAACTAAAAGGAAGAGAGATTAGACATAGGAAATCTACAGAGTGAGAGACAGAGAGCTTCCAAAAGCAACAAAGGTATAAACATAAGAAACCTGAAATCATGAAAAGGAAGAATAGCAAAGAAACAATGAGCTCCCACAACCCCACAACAACAGAACCCACCAACACAGAAGTGCAAAGATTGCCAGGAGGACAATTCAGTACTTTAATAGTAAAAATGATACAGGATTTCTGAAAAGAATTCAGAGAGAGCCTGCAAGGAATGAAGAGTCAAATAAACAAAGAATCCAACACTCTGAACAGGAATAAAAAGAAGCTCTGAAGGAAGTAAAGGATGCAATAATTGAAATGAAGGCATCAATATAGAGCATCAACAATAGACTAGACCAAATGGAAAACAGAATCTCACTCTTAGAAGATGACCTCTCAAAAAATGAACACATAGTATATAAATTAGAAAAAACAATTTGACAGCATGAATTGGACATTGAAGAGATCTCAGCCAGTCTTAAAAGAGCAAACCTAAGAATAATAGGCACAGTAGAGGGAATAGAAGCTGAAACCAAAGGAATCAATAAGCTATTCAGAAAAGTAATATTAGAAAATTTTCCAAACATAGAGAGGTCGACACACAGGTACAGGAAACATATAGGAACCCTAATAGACAAGATCAGAGAAGAGGTTCACCACACCACATAATAATCAAATTGACTAATGTAGAGGCCAAGGAGAGAATCTTAAAGGCAGAGAGAGTAAAAGACCAATTAACATTCAGAGGCAAACCAATAAGAATCACTCCCGACCTTCCAAACCAAGTCATGAAAGCCAGGAGGGCCTGGAGCGACATATTCCATACTCTGGAAGAAAACAACTTCCAGCCAAGATTTATCTACCCAACAAAGATATCTATCAAATTTGACAGAGAAATAAAAACTTTCTATGACAAACAGAAACTGAAAGACTTTATGTCTTCCAAACCAGCACTAGAGAAAATAATCAAAGAGATTAATTACAAAAAAGAAATAATAAGGAAATGCCAGAACCAGAGAAACAGTGATTTCCATCAAACAAACAACTAGGCAAAGAACAAACACTACCTCAAACAGAAATTAAAACTCAAAATGCTAGGAATTAAAACCCATCTCTCAATAATCATGCTGAATATAAATGGCCTCAACTCCCCAATCAAAAGACATAAGGTGGCAAATGGATTAAAAATCACAATCCATCTATATGCCACCTGCAAGAAACACATCTTACAAGTAAAGATACGCACAAACTAAAGGTAAAGGGATGGAGCAAGGTAATCCATGCTAATGTAACTCGAAAACAAGCAGCAGTAGCAATTATGATATCAGACAAATTAGACTTCAAACCTGAACTTATCAGAAGAGACAAAGAAGGTCATTTCTTACTGGTAAAAGGAACAATCCAGCCAGAGGATATAACAATAGTCAACATTTATGCCCCAAACATAGGTGCAACCACTTTCATAAAAGAAACTCTTCGTGATGTTAAATCACACATAGATCCTAATACAATAATATTGAGAGACTTCAACACCCCTTTCACACCACTAGATCGATCTTCAAAACAAAAGGTCAGTAAAGATGCCTCAGACTAAGGAACACCATAAACCAAATGGACCTAGTAGACACATACAGAATATTCCACCCAACTACAGCTGAATTCACATTTTTTTCAGCTGCTCATGGAACTTTCTCTAAAATAGACCATATCCTAGGCCACAAAGTGAGTACAAGCAAGTTAAAAAAATGTGACATAATCCCCTGCGTCTTTTCAGACCATAATAGAATGAAACTAGAAATCAACTATAGGAAGACCCAGAGAAACCCCATAAACACGTGGAGACTGAACACCACACTGCTGAATGAGGAATGGGTCAGAGAAGAAATAAGGGGAGAAATTAAGAAATTCCTAGAAACAAACAAAAACAGAGACACAACATGTCAAAATCTCTGGAACACCCTGAAGGCAGTATTAAGAGGAAAATTCATAGCACTGAGGGCCCACATAAGAAGAACAGAAAATCACCAAATAAATAACCTAATGACACACCTCAAAGCCCTTGAAAAACAGGAACAGTCTATCCCCAAAGCTAGTAGAAGACAGGAAATAATTGAAATCAGAGCAGAAATCAATGAAATAGAGAATAAAAAAAAAATACAAAAAATCAACAAAACCAAAAGCTGGTTCCTTGAAAAAATAAACATGATAGATAAAACACTAGCCAACCTAGCCAAAAGAAAGAGAGAATCAACCCAAATTACTAAAATAAAAGATGAAAAAGGTGATAATACAACCGACAGCACGGAAATCCAGAGGATTATCAGAAACTACTTTGAAAAATTATACTCCAACAAAATGGAAAACCTAGAAGAAACTGACAAATTTCTAGACACGTACAATCTTCCTAAGTTGAATCAAGAAGATATAGAAAATTTAAATCTACCAATAGCAATTAAAGAGATTGAAGCAGCAATAAAGAACCTACCATCAAAGAAAAGCCCAGGTCCAGATGGTTTCCCAGGTGAATTTTATAAAACCTTTATAGAAGAACTAATTCCAATACTCCTCAATCTATTCCATGAAATAGGAAGAAATGGGGCCCTCCCAAATACATTCTATGAAGCCAACATCACATTAATACCAAAACCAAATAAAGACAGCTCAAGAAAACTATGGACCTATAATGTTGATGAACTTAGACGCAAAACTTCTAAACAAAATACTAGCAACATGCATTCAAAATCACATCAAGAAAATCATACACCATGACCAAGTCAGGTTCATCCCAGGGATGCAAGGCTGGTTCAGCATACAAAAAACCATCCATGTAATCCACCACATAAACAGAACTAAAGACAAAAATCACATGATCATTTCAATTGATGCTGAAAAAGCATTTGACAAAATCCAACACCCATTCATGATAAGAACACTGCAGA
>PVJS01037276.1:0-20011 GCA_004027185.1 Glis glis
TCTCTCTCTCTCTCTCTCTCTCTCTCTCTCTCTCTCCTTAGCGAGGCTTCTGCAACTTCGTGAGACCTGGTTTCAAAATAAAGTATAAAAAATAGGGCCGGGGGTGTAGCGCAGAGGTAGACGCCCCTGCGTTCAATCCCCAGTCCACAAAAATAAAAAAAAGAAAATGTTCAATTGATGTAACTCACCACATTAATAGAATAAAGAAGAATTATATGATTGATAAGCCTTTTCTTTTGGTACTGTGTATTGAAACCAGGTGCTTTCTACCACTGAGCTATACTCTCAGCCTTTTTTACTTATTTATTTATTTTGTTTTTTTTTTTTTTGTGGTACTGGGGATTGAACCCAGGGGCGTTCTACCTACGCGCTACGCCCCCAGCCCTATTTTTTATACTTTATTTTGAAACCGGGTCTCACGAAGTTGCAGAGGGCCTCACTAAGTAGAGAGAGAGAGAGAGAGAGAGAGAGAGAGAGAGGGAGAGAGAGAGAGAGAGAGAGAGAGAGAGAGAGCTGAGGCTGGCCGCGAACCCTGATCCTCCAGTCTCCGCCTCCCAAAGTACTGGGATTACAAGCGTGCGCCACCACGCCCGGCTCTTTATTTTGTTTTAAAATGTGGTCTCACTAAGTTGCTGAGGGTCTCACCAAGTAGTTGAGGTTGGCCTTAAAAAAAGATCTTGAATAATAAATTTTAGCATACTGGGAACAAAACTGCTTTTGTGGATTAAATGTATTCACAAAAAATTATAGATAGCAAGCAACATCTTTAATGGTGAATTAGTGGAAGATTTCTACTCAAAATTAAACTGAATGTTATATTAAATATTGGACTGGATATTTTATCTAATATAGTAAGGCAAGATAAATGAAGTAGAAATTATACAGTAAAGAAGAAATAGTTCAATATTCAAAAGTCCCCATCTCCATCAATCAGTGTTAATTGAAAAACGAAATTAAAAGATGCTTTCAACAATAACATCACAAACATCAAGTGCTTAGGAATAAATCTAATAAAATTTTATAGGACCTGTCATCAGACATTTCCACTAAATATTTCTGAGAAGAAAGAGAACAGAGTATATGGAGAAGTATCCCATAGGTCTGATTTTAAATACTCACTATTGCAGAGAACTGAATTCTATACAAATTTGATCTATAGATTTAGTACCATCTTAGTCAATATTCTATCTGATTTTTTTTGTAATGGTTGACAAGACAATTCTAAAATTTCTTTGTCAAAGGACCAGGAATAACAAATCTCAATGACAACCAAATTTGGAGTATTAACACTATCACATATTAAGACTTTATACAAAGGTACAGTAATTAATAAGTAGGACATAAATAGAATAGTAGAACTGAATAGAGTCCATAGAAATGTTTTTGTGTGTACTTTTCTTGTTCCTACTGTTGTGGGTGTGTATTTCTAAACATTTCATAAAATAAAAGCAGTGTTCGCCATTCGGGTGTGGTGACACAGGCTTGTAATCCCAGTACTTGGGAGGCTGAGACAGGAGGATCGCAGGTTCACCGCCAGCCTCAGCAACACGAGGCCCTCCACAACTTAGTGAGACCTTGTTTCAAAAATAAACAGGACTGGGGGTGTAGCTCAGAGGTAGAACACCCCTGGGTTCAATCCCTAGTACCACAAAAAAAAAAAAACAGTGTTCGCAGAGTGTGCTCACTGATTAACAGCAGTGAGGAAACAGGATAGGTAAGTAAGATCTCAACTATTTCATGATACTTCCACTGACGACTCTACAATATTGGTTGTCTATATGCATCACCCATCTTCCATTTTTTAGATCGAAGAGTCTTGAAGAATGTGGGTATCTGACATATTTCATGGCCCATGGAGTCCAGTCAATTCTCAAGATTCTTTCTGATTGTAACTCAGAACAAAACCCTCTTCCCAGCATCTTCAGTTTTCCTCTCCCAAACCAATCACACCAACTGGACCAAACCAAGTCAAATCTAACTAAATCAAATCAAATAATGTGATAATGAAACTCTCACAGAATAGCCCTTATAACTCTGAGTTCTCCATTTATATTTTATTGTTTATCAATATCATTTCTATTCCCATATCTTTGGATGTCTCAACTTTCAAAAACCAACTTGAAAATTTGCTTTGAGAATGATTTTATTTCTAGAAACAACTTAAGAAAGTTAGTTCATGGAAGGCTCCTTAAAGAAGACCTAGGGACTGGCAAAGTATGTTTGTAGAGCCTTCCAGAGATTAAATACCTATGTCAAACAGCCTTAGCAATTTAGAGGAGAGAAAGTTCTGAAGGAGCTTTTCCCCAGCAAATTTTTTGAGACATTTTTATAATACTAGACACATAACCCCCAATCCCAGTTGGGGTTTCTTTTAAAAAAAAGTAGAAGTAAGAAAGGTGGAATCGATGGATTAGGTAAAAGTTGAAACTGAACATTTAGGACATCTCAAGAAACACCAAATCAATTATATTGCTTTTTCTACTCTTCACTTAAAAACCATCTGGGGCTGTCATGTACAGCCTCTCTTTAAGCACTGTCGAGAAGGAATTGTCCAGATTGTCAAGAACACATACCTTACACTGCTTGTACAACATTTGTATGAGGAATGCAGCTCATACAACAATGGGGAAAATTATATAGTGTTCAGGAAGTCTATAAGTATGAATAACCCCAGGATAATGTAAATGTTTATAAAGCACAGTCAGCAGTTAGAGATTTCACACCTTCTTCCTCCAAACATCTAATTTATTTTTTATTTTTCTTAAATTTTTTCTTTTGTAATACATTTTCAATGCCAGAATATTTCAGATATTAGAATATATTTTGTTTTTACAGAGTTCAAAAATCTTACCTATGTTTCTAGACCCTTCGTGTTCATTCTTTACAGATCTTTGGAAATACAATCATTTAAAAAATCTATTTTTTTCATCCTTACATAAGGGGTAAGGAGAGCTATGAAGGGGATTCATAATGATTTTAAATTATAGAAATGGTATTTTGGGTATTAGTAATTATAGTAATTATGTTGCAGTTTAATTTAATTCAAGCATTCTGAGTACACTCAGAGTTTCATTAATTTGACTAATTACTGTAAATAGGCTTACTACACATAAAAATATAGCTCCTGATCTCATAGAGCAACTAGCTAACCTGACACAACAGATGGATAAATATCCATGTATTCTAATTTTAAGGAAAGAACTCTGAAATAGAAATTATATATTACTCTAGGTAAAAAAAAAAAAAACAAGACTTTGATTTTTTGATTTTTTCCTGTCTTACATTGTTCAAATATGAACTCAAATTTTATACTTATTCAAAAGACATCTGTAATTTCTTAAAGATGTTCATTTAATTTTGATCATATTAATTCTCTATCATACTTTTTTACTCCAGTATATTGTTCTTCTATAGAAATATTTTTTAAAAGTGGTTTGTTCCTGCTGACAGTACTTTTGAGGCCTAATCCATTTCCTGACTCATTCTGGAAGCTTTGATTCAGTGAACAGAGGGATTTTTGAGTGTTAAGTATCTGTCAGCATTCTTGCAGCCATAATCTAAATATCTGACCATATAACTTAGAGGAAAGAAGATTTATTTTCTTACCGTTTCAGGCTCAGTCCATGTGAGTCTGGGGACCGCGGACCTCAGGGCATGGCGGCGGGAGGCTGAGGGAGAGCACATGGGTTGTACTCTTTACATCATGAAGGCCAGAAGCAAGAGAGGAAGCAGGGGAGGAGAAACTCTTGATATAATCCCCAAGGCACCTCCCAGGGACCCGCCTCCAGCCACACCCTACTGGCCTACCAGGTACCACCCAGGTAAATCCATTGCAATGGAGTTATCCACTTCTGGGATTACAACCCTCATGACGAAATTACATCAGCTCCAAACACCAATTTATGAGCTGTTTAGGGGCCATTCCATATCTAACCATAACAGCCTCCAAGGAATGGAGCATGGCCTGGCTGTTGCTGAAGATACCCGAATTTAGGTATTGAGACAATTTTATTTTGTTCACATCTTGCATGCAAAACCTAGATATTACATTCCAGAGGAGGACAATTGCAAAAGAATAGCTTTTCATGAGCGATTCACAAGCTGATTATTATTAGCTGGGATAGCACAGACAGCTATTCCAATGGGCATTCACCACTCAGTAGCATGCTCTTCAGAGATCAGGTTCGGGAAGTTGGAGCAGATGACTTGCAAGTGCCATTGCAATTCTGACAAGTGCTGCTGTCTCTTGATTGCTCCTGAATAGGTGGAGAGGCTTAAGGGCACAGAGAGGTCAGCAGACACGCAAAGCGGCAGCCAGTGGCCCCAGATCTGAAGAACAGCAGCAACAACGGACTTTTGTCAAATGTAGAATTAGATGATGAATTATTTACTTCTTACTCATGATCTCCCACAGAAAATGCTCTATGTAACTGCTCCATAGTTTCCCTTTGGTAGTTTCTTCAGAAACTGTGGTGGAGAGTTGATATGAAATTAGAGTCCTTTGCCATGTACTCCACGATTATGACGCGTTAAGGTCAGATTAGCAAGCATGTAATCATAGACTTGTAAGAGACACTGCCATAAAATCCAGCTCACGTCTGTGTTCTTCTCATTGTAAATGCTTATTTGGAATTTGTTGGTTTGAAATCTCTCTGATAGTGCTTTTTTCAACTTGATTTTAAAAAATCAGGGTCTTTTTTTAAGCTAAACAATGTTATTGCCTATAAATCAAGCCATAAAAATAAAAGCAAGTTTATGGAATGAAAATTCCTCCATTAGAAATGTCTGTTTATAAGTGAGAGAACAATACATAATATATATATTAAAAGGTCAAGAATAAAACATTAACAGTACTAACCTTAACTTTAAACACTTGGCACCCTTCAAAAGTCCTGCAGGTCTTTTTGACAATTCAGAGTTCAGGCTCCTCACACGCTGAAAACCATGCAGCGCTGCTGCTGCAGATTGGAAAAAGAGCTTGAGGTCAGAGGTCGACACAGTGAGGGAGTTTGCTCTTTAAGAGGTTATCTGTGGATCTGCAAAGCCAAAGTGTAATTGGGTTTTGTGATGTGATTTTAGTGTGTAATTGTATATGATCTTAGATAGTTTCAAAGACAAGCTTGGAAGATTTTTCTAGCCTGTTTGTGATAGCAATTTTAGGGATTGGCTGCAGTCTAGGATAGACAATTCAGAATGATCCAAAACAGCCATCAGGAGTGACAAGGTTACTTTAATTCTAATTTCAGCACATTTATATAATGTGTTCTTTTTCTTTAGGACATCACATTGCTTAGGAAAATAAAGATACTTCGTCTTCTTAACTCATATCAGAATGCCAATTTATATTGTTATCATCATGATTCTCAGTTTTTCAATTTGAACTTTAGTTGGGAATTACCGAATGATTACAAAGAAAGAATAACTGTTAAAGCATTGCAATTGGATGTCAAGTGCTGGTTTGTTTTTTTTTTTTTTAGCCATTAAATTTGTGAAGTTTCTGGTTCCTGAATATTATAAATAATGAGGAATAAACATTTCTTTATTGTTTAGTTGTTTAGGGTTGCCTTGATTAAGCTGTCACTGCTGTCAGTTATGTTCTTATAAGCCTGGTTGGATCTATTTCATGTTAGGAAAAAGCTCAGATAAATCCAGGAAAGCTTAATGTTTATCCAATGTGAAAATAATTACTCAAAAGTGTTATTCTTAATCCAGATAATTAGAGTGAGGAAGGAAAGATCAGTGTCATTGTGAATTATGCCCTGGCAATTGACTCTTGGTCCTTGTAAGTTTCAGGTGAAGATGTGAATGGATAAAGGTTAGATTAAACATAATCCAAAGTAGCTGCAACCTTAATCTGTTATGATACAAGGATGATCACTTAAAAAGAGCTGGATTGTGGGATTGTTTCTGGTTGGATAAGATGCCGCTCGACTGGGACTAGTCTTAAAACACGCTTAGCACCATGTCACTGCAGCCGTAAGCACTTGTGCACGACAGCAGCCTCCACGGCTAACAGGCGCTCCCGGCTCAGGCTGCACACCGGTGGTGAGCCGTACTCTCAGTGTCTGCGCTTGGCATTAACGTGCCTTTCACTGGTCTGCATGGAAAAGTATTTCCTGTGACCTTGCGTCATCTCTTTTAGGTTGTAATAAGCGTGGATTTGGAATCCACTAAAACTCAGGCATAAAGTAAGCAGCCACTTATTAACTTATACAATTAGAAGGTGTACTTGTATTTGAGCTTATTTTTACTCTGATTCAACACAGAAGCTATATTTTAAATATGATTCTTTAAGTACTATACAATGTTTGTAGAACTACTTATTTGTCAATTATTTTGAAAATGAAGTTAGGTCTTTCTAAATACTTCTGTGGAGTTCAATAGTATTTGAAGGAGTATGAATAATGAGATCCAAAAATGCCAGAATTCCAAATGCAACCATTTATTAATTAAACAGAAGAAATATTGGAAGTTTCATCTATTTCTCCCAATAAACCTCAGAAATTAAATAGAGTTGGTTTGTCTTGATTACAGAAAATGGAACAAAAATATTTCAGCAATTATTATGTAAAATCTTATTGCCTAAATTAATATGTGCTAATGTTTTATGACAAATGAATTTTAAATAGGGTTTGAATATTTACTTTTTTGTCATAATTGTTTATTCCTCTCCCTAGGAAAATTATGTTGCACCACATTTATTGCTTCTAAATAGCTTAAAAATAACTAATGCAATGCAAAAATGCAATAATACTAATGCTCTAACATATGTTTAGCTTTACATGGAATAATCAAAGTTCTAAAAAGTTAGATTAATAATATAATAAAGTATATATATTAATAAGCATTGCTCAAATGTATCAGTATGTTTTTAACCTCCATCAAAACCCAAATTTACTGTAATACTTGCAGTCCTTGGATAAATATATAAAATAATATGCTATAAATATAACAGATATGTTTCGTTTACATTAATTAATTTACATTAATTCCATATGTATTTGTGGAAAATTGGTTTTTCAAAGGCCATAAATATTTGTTGAGCATTCACCACCCATATTTAGGCACTTGTTCCATATTTGCACAAACTGTCTAATGTCATTATCTTATGCAACTGAAAAATACAAACACTATTTGTGTTTTCACAAAAATACAACACTATTTGTGAAAAAGAATACTCAACCTCACAAATGTTCAAATTTAAATAGCTATAATGTACATTAACCTTCTGTGTTAATTACCTATTAAATTCCCCAAAACTTAGTGGCTTAAATGACAAAGGTTTATCACCTTGCATTTCCTGTGGGTGAGGAATTCAGGCATGGTGTAACTGGTTCTCGCTGGGTTGCAATGGAGACTCCATCTGGCTGGAGTTCAACTAGGCTAAGTTTTAGTATCACTCTCCTGGCTCTTGCTGACTTTTGGTTAGAGATAACAGTGGCTTGCCATGAGTCTTACCACAGGGCTTCTCACAGTGGAAGTTTCTCTTGGAGTTCAGAAAGAGAGAGAGGCTACAGTGGAAACCACTGTCTTTCTAATTTTGAAAGTGACATCACATTCCTTCTTTGACATTCTGTACAATAGAAGTTAATCTGAAATTTCTATGGTTTGAATGCTTCTGTTCCCTTCAAAGCTCATGTTGGAACTTAATCCCTAGTGTAACAGTGTTGAGAGGTGGGGTCTAATGGGAGGTGTTTCAGTCATGAAGCCTCTCCCTCATGAAAGGTTTAATGCTGCTATAAAATAGGCTCATGGAAGTGGGTTTGCTCTCTTCTACTCTTCTGCCTTGTGAGAAACCAAGTTCCTCCCATGTATAGTGTGCAACATTCAAGGCGCCATCTTGGAAATGAGATTGGGCCCTCACAAGACACCAAACCTGCTGGTGCCTTGATCTTGGACTTTCCAGCCTCCAAAACTGTAAAAAATAAATTTATTTCCTTCACAAATTACTCAGTCTGTGGTATTTTGTTATAGCAGCACACATCAGACTATGACAAGTATCCAGCACAACTCAAGGGGAAGAGATTATAGAAGGATATGAATGGCAGACACAGGAATCCCTGGGGATCATCTTTGAGTTGGTATATTCATTCCTCCCATTAAACAGTGAAGAGTTAAGATTAACACAAAATAACTGGTGAAAATTTAGTGTTGTAAAGGGTGATGTGACATATGGGTTGGTAAGAAGGTATATTGGTATAAACTTCCTGGAGAACATTTTGTGTGACAAGCAATAAAATGTTCATACTTTTTGAGCCATAGTTAACTTTTTAGAAATTTATCATAAGAATAAGAACACACAAAAAGATCTATGTAAAGAAGTGTTCATCACAGCCTTATTCATAATAACAAGAAGTGCTCAGTAGCTTCAACCAAAAAAGGAAAGAAGAAATAAAATAAAATAAAAACGGAAAGAAAGAAACAAGATGCAAACCACTCTGTAGTATAACTTTGATTATCAAATACACACACACATACAGAGAGACCGATAAGGAGATATTAATCAATTGTTATTCCAAGTATGAACTTTTGGGTAAGAAGATTGGTGGAATGATGAGAGAAGTTTTTTAAAAGATTGTTTTTATTTGTAGAAGTATCTATGTGTACAAAAAGGAACTTTCCAAAGTTTTCTTTTGTTCTTTCATTTTCTATTGCCAATGCAAAGTAGAAAGTTATGATTTAATGTAAAGATATGATTAGCTATGTTGGCAACAGTATGTCCCGCCATTCTAATTGGTGGTATGCCACATGACAGACAGGATTAAAACTATGGCATACTACAGAACAGACAGCAGTTTCCATAACTCTAGGCCCAGTATTAGTCTTGGCTAAAATACTACTCGATCATGACAAATACTTCAGTTTAAAAATAATTTCATGTTGGAGTACGTTTAATATAATTTGATGTTTTTTAGCTAAAGTTACAGTATTTTAGTTATGCTCTTAATATGTATCTAATATAAATCTGTTTTCAAGAAGTCAATTTTCTGGAAGTCAAGCCATAGTCCATTAACATTTTTCAAATCACGATGATGTGTTTAAATTAGAGAAGATAATCACTTGGCACAAAGAGATCAATCAGGAAAATGCTCATTCTTTATTCTCATGGCTTTAGATGCCCACGTAGAGATTTCACCTATTCATGAATTCATCTTATTACCTCCTCATGTGGAAATCCTTACTTCCTTTCTTTCTTGGTACTGGGGATTGAACCCAGAAGAGTTCTGCCTCTGAGCTATACCCCCAGGCCTTTTTATTTTTATTTTGAAACAGGGTTTCAAAATAAGTTTATGAGTGCCTTACTACTTGCTGAGTTGGTGTAAACCTGAAATCCTCCTCTCTCAGTCTCCCAAGTACTGGAATTACAAGTGTGCACCACCATGCCTGGCTGGAAATAATTTCTATAACATCTGCCTCCATGCTGAACTGTGAGGAACATGAAGGCAAGGACAATATTTCCTTGCTCATCTATCTCTTTCCAATACGTGGCACAGTGCCTGGACCATCTTAGGGACATAATATGGCTATAAATTGAATGAATGAATGAATGAAGCTCCGATCATTTGACTCTATTTATGGTAACGTGTCTTGAGTCTTTCACCCTATTTATGTCCTATTTCTATCCTCTCCAAGAATGGGAAATTCAGAATCCATAATGATAGTCTTTTGGTTTGGGTAACATTCCTTTTTCTACCCACCCCATCTTCCCCTTTCCACACATGAAATTCAGAGAAGGTAAAATAGTTGTGTAAATAACCAACTAAGGAATAGCCAATTCTGGTGGGAAGTACTTGTTAGTTTTATTTAATCAAGTGACATGAAATAACTTGAGTATCTATCCTTTTCAATAATTTGACTAAATTGGCTGTTTTCTTGGTCATTATGTTTTTGTGTGTACCAGGCTCCCATGGATCTCAATTTCAATTTTTTGCATGTGCATTTGTGTTTAGCAAGGACAATAAAGGCTCCCAACAATACCGACTCTCTAATCCCGGGAACTGTGAATATGTGACCTTACATAGCTACAGAGACTTTGCAGATGTGATTGAGGCTATGGGTTTTGAGATGGGGAAATTACCCTGAATTGTCTGGTGGGCCCAATCAAATTACATGGTTTCTTTGAAAGTGGAGAACCTTTCCTAGCCATGATTAGAGAGAGACAGATGTGACAACCAAAAAAAAAAAAAAGTTGAGAGAGATGTGACATTGCTGATTTGAAGGAGGATGGAGGTCATGAGCTTTAGAACACAAGAGGCCTCTGGAAGCTGGAAAGGGCAAGAAGCAGATTGTCCTCTAGAGCCTCCAGAAAGGAACATGGCCGAACCAACACCTTAATTTAGCCCAACAAGGTTGGTTTTCTGATCTACTAAATTGTACTATAATAAATAGTATTCTTTTAAGTTACTATGTTCGTAGTAACTTATTACAACAATAGAAAACAAATGCATTGATTTCTTTCATTAAATTCATGTAAATCTGTTTGCTTAGTTCTAAAATTACTTGTTTTAATCAAATTATTTAAAATTTATATGTCCATAGCAGCTTACTATTTGGCTAAAAAAACTTAAAAAAATGTTGATTTTGAAAATTGGCCCTCAGCCTGAGAGAGACTTGGCCTAATGTGTGGAGAGTGCCGGTGTCCTCCACCTGTGCCTAGGCAGAGAGAAAGAGGGACACAGGCAGAGAAGAGAGTGAGCCTTCCCCACCTGTGTCCAGGCCAGCCTGAGAAGGACTTGGCCTAATGTGCGCAGAGTGCTGGTGTCCCCCACCTGTGCCCAGGCAGAAAGAAAGAGGGACACAGGTAGCGAAGAGGGTGAGCCTGCCCCCATTTGCACCCAGGCCAGACAGAGAGGGGCTCAAGACTTGGCCTAACGTGCAGACAGTGCTGGTGTCCCCCATCTGTGCTGAGGCAGAGAGAAAAAGAGACACAGGCAGTGAAGAGGGTGAGCCTTCCCCCACCTGCCCCCAGGCCAGCCTGAGAGGGAAGTGGCCTAACATGCGGAGAGTGCCTATGTCCCCCACCAGTGCCCAGGCAGAGAGAAAGAGGGACACAAGGCAGCGAAGAGAGTGAGCCTTCCCCACCTGTGCCCAGGCCAGCCGGAGAGGGAAGTGGCCTAACATGCGGAGAGTGCCTGTGTCCCCCACCAGTGCCCAGGCAGAGAGAAAGAGGGACAGAGGCAGTGAAGAGGGTGAGCCTTTCCCTACCTGCGCCCAGGCCAGCCCAAGAGGGTCTCTGCCTAAACAAGCAGAGACAGAGGGACTCAGGAAGCAGAGAGTGCCAGTGCTCTTCACCTGTGCTCAGGCCAAATAGGTGAACCACCAGAAAAGACTGTCAGACACCAAAGACAAACTAACTACCACTGACAAACAGAACCAATCAACAGCCCGCACATTGAAGTTTAAAAACGCACAGGGTACAAACTGACCTACCCACATCTTTGAGTCTACCCCCTAGTACAGAGGTGACAGACAGGTCCACGAACCTCAACACCTGGATCTCAAGAACACCATTGCAGCAGACAGAAGGAACCCTACAGTAATTGCAACCCAGTATCAACAGTCTACTGACAAAACAACAGTGGGGTGATACGGGACACAGATATCGAAGAACATATTAAAGGGTGATAAACACACAACAGAGAGCTAAGAATAACCATACAGTAGAGGCTAACCAACTTTAAGGCACACCTAGTAATAAATATCTACATCCAGAAGAGGTTACTACACAGGGAAAGTGATTAGACACAGGAAACCTAGAGAGTGAGAGAAAGATACCAAAAGCAACAAAGATATAAACTTAAGAAACCTGAAATCATGGGAAGGAGGAACAACAAAGAAACAATGAGCCCCCACAACTCCACTATAATAGAACCCATCACCACAGAAATGCAGGGATTGCCAGAAGGACAATTCAGAACTTTAGTAGTAGAAATGATACAGGATTTCCGAAAAGAATTCAGAGAGAGCCTGAAAGAAAGGAAGGATCAAATAAGCAAAGAATCTGACACCCAAAATAGGAATCAAATAGAGGCTCTGAAGGAAGTGAAGGATGCAATAACTGAAATGTTGGCAACAATACAAACTATTAACAGTAGACTAGATCACATGGAAAACAGAATCTCACTCTTAGAAGACAACCACTCCAAAAGTGAGTGCATCGTACATAATATAGAAAAAACAATTCAACAGCATGAATTGGACATCGAAGAGATCTCGGTCAATTTGAAAAGAGCAAAACTAAGAATAATAGGCATAGAAGAGGGAATAGAAGCTGAAACCAAAGGGATAAACAATCTTTTCAGAGAAGTAATATTGGAAAATTTCCCAAATATAGAAAGGGAGGTCGACACCCATGTAAAAGAAACATATAGAACCCCTAATAGACAAGATCAGAGAAGAGTTTCACCACGACACATAATAGTCAAATTAACTAACGTAGAGGCCAAGGAGAGAATCTTAAAGGCAACCAGAGAAAAAAAGCCAAGTAACATAGAGAGGCAAACCAATAAGAATCACCCCCAACCTTCCAACCCACGTCATGAAAGACAGGAGGGCCTGCGGCAACATATTCCAAACTCTGAGAGAAAACAACTTCCAACCAAGATTTACCTACCCAGCAAAGATATATATAAAATTTGATGGGGAAAGAAAAACCTTCCATGACAAACAAGAGCTGAAAGAATTTATGTATGCCAAACCAGCATTAGAGAAAATACTCAAAGAGATTAACTATAAAGAAGAGATAGTAAATAAATGCCAGAACCAAAGAAACAATAACTTTCATCAAACAGCCAACTAAGAAAAGAAAAAAAAACTACCTCAAACAGAAGTCAAAACTCAAAATGTAAGGAATTAAGAATCATCTCTCAATAACAATGCTGAATATAAATGGACTCAATTCCCCAATCAAAAGACGTAAGGTAGAAAAATGGATCAAAATTCTTAATCTATCTATATACTGCTTACAAGAAACACACCTTACAAGTAAAGACACTCACAAACTAAAGGTAAAAGGCTGGAGCAAGATAATCCATTCTAGTGGAACACGAGACAAGCAGGAGTAGCAACTATGATATCAGACAAATTAGACTTCAAGCCTAAACTTATCAGAAGAGACAAAGAAGGTCACTTTTTACTGGTAAAAGGAACAATCCAGCAAGAGGATATAACAATAGCCAACATTTATGCCCCAAATATAGGTGCGACCACTTCCATAAAACAAATTCTTCGTGATTTTAACTCACACATAGATCCTAATACAATAATATTGGGAGACTTCAACACTCCTCTCACACCACTTGATCAATCTTCAAGACAAAAGGTCAATAAAGATGCCTCAGACCTAAGGAACACCATAGGCCAAATAGACCTATAAGACATACAAAATATTCCACCCAACTACAGTCGAATTCACATTTTTTTCAGCTGCTCGTGGAACCTTCTCTATAATAGACCATATTCTAGGCCACAAAGCAACTACTAGCAAATTCAAGAAATGTGACATAATCCCCTGCGTCTTTTCAGACCATAATGGAATGAAACTAGAAATCAACCTTAAGAAGACACAGAAAAATCTCATAAACACGCGGAGACTGAACACCACACTGCTGAATGAAGAATGGGTCATAGAGGAAATAGGGGAAGAAATTAAGAAATTCCTAGAAACAAATGAAAATATGGAAACAACATATCAAAATCTCTGGGACACGTTGAAAGCAGTATTAAGAGGAAAATTCATAGCACTGAGTGCTCACATAAGCAGAAATACGTAGAACTGAAAAGCACGAAATAAACAACCTTATGACACACCTCAAAGCCCTTGAAAAGCAGGAACAGTCTAAACCCAAAGCCAATAGAAGTTGGAAATTATTAAAATTAGAGCAGAAATCAATGAAGTGGAGAATAAAAAAAATACAAAAAAATCAACAAAACCAAAAGCTGGTTTCTCGAAAAAATACACAAGATAGATAAACCATTAGCCAACCTAACCAAAAGAAAGAGAGAATCAACCCAAATTACCAAAATAAGAGATGAAAAAGGAGATATCACCACCAACAGTGCGGAAATCCAGAGGATTATCAGAAACTACTTTGAAAATATTTACTCAAACAAAATGGAAAACCTAGAAGAAATTGACAAATTTCTAGACACATACAACTCTCCCAAATTGAACCAAGAAGATATAGAAAAATTAAACCAACCAATAACAATCAAAGAGATTGAAGCAGCAATAAAGAGCCTACCATCAAAGAAAAGCCCAGGTCTGATGGTTTCCCAGGTGAATTCTATAAAACCTTTATGGAAGAGCTAATGCCAGTATTCCTCAATTTATTCCATGAAATAGAAAGAAACAGGACTCTCCCAAATACATTCAATGAAGCCAAAATCACATTAATGCCAAAACCGAATAGAGACAGCTCTAGGAAAGAATATTACAGGCCCATATCATTGTTGAACTTAGATGCAAAACTTCTAAACAAAATAATAACAACATGCATTCAAAACCACATCAAGAAAATTATATACCATGACCACGTTGGGTTTATCCCAGGGATACAAGGCTGGCTCAACATACGTAAAACAATCCATGTAATCCACCACATAAACAGAACTCAAAGACAAAAATCATATGATCATTTCAATAGATGCTGAGAAAGCATTTGACAAAATCCAGCACCCATTCGTGCTAAAAACACTGCAGAGAATCAGAATAGAAGGAACATACCTCAACATAACAAAGGCAATATATAGTAGGCCCACAGTCAACATCATACTGAATGGGGAAAAACTTCGAGAGTTCACCTTAAAAACAGGAACAAGACAAGGATGTCCACTGTCACCTCTCCTTTTCAATATAGTACTTGAGACTCTAGCCAGAGCAATAAGGCAAGAGAAGGAAATAAAAGGAGTACATATAGGAAAAGAGGAACTGAAACTATCTCTATTTGCAGATGACATGATATTATACTTAGAAGATCCAAAAAACTCAACCAAAAGGCTTATAGAACTGATCAACAAATTCAACAAAGTGTCTGGATACAAAATCAATCTTAAAAAATCAGAAGCTTTTCTGTATGCCAACCATAAATCCACTGAAAAAGAAATCCAGAAGATATTTCCACTCACGATATCCCCCAAAACAATAAAATACTTGGAAATAAACCTAACCAAGGAGGTAAAAGACCTCTACAAGGAAAACTATAAAACATTGAAAAAAGAAATTGAAGAAGATCTTAGAAGATGGAATGATCTCCCATGTTCTTGGGTAGGCAGACTAAATATCATCAAAATGGCCATTCTTCCAAAAGTGTTCTACAGATTCAATGCAATACCCATTAAACTACCAAAGTCATTCTTCACTGACATAGAAAAATCTTTCCTTAAATTCATTTGGAACAACAAAAAACCCAGAATAGCCAAAGTAGTTCTCAGCAACAAGAGCCATGCAGAAGGCATCACAATACCTGACTTCAAACTATACTACAAGGCCATAGTAATAAAAACAGCATGGTATTGGCACAAAAGCAGACACGTAGACCAATGGAACAGAATAGAAGTCTCCAAAACAAATCCACATACCTAGAGCCAATTGATTTTTGACAAAGGGGCTAAAAACACCCACTGGAAAAAAGATAGACTCTTCAACAAATGGTTCTGGCAAAACTGGCTAGCCATATGCAGAAAAATAGAAATAAACCCACCTTCTCGCCTTGTACAAGAGCCAATTCAAGATGAATCAAAGACCTAGAAATCAGACCAGAGACCTTGCAGCTACTCGAAGAGGGCATAGCTTCAACACTTCAACACATAGGCACAGGTAAAGACTTCCTCAACAAGACCCCAAAGGCACAGGAAATTAAAATGAGGATCAATACATGTGATTGCATTAAACTGAAGAGCTTTTGTGCTGCAAAGGAAACAATCAAGATCCTCAACAGAGAGCTGACAGAATGGGAGAAGATTTTTGCCAGCTCCTCCTCTGATAGAGGATTAATACATAGACTGTACAGAGAACTTAAAAAAATCACCACTAAAAAACAAATAACCCAATCAAAAAATGGGCAAGTGAACTAAATAGACACTTCACAGAAGAAGAAATACAAATGGCCCATAAATGTGAAAAAATATTCAACATCATTAGCAATCAGAGAGATGCAAATCAAAACTACCCTGAGATTTCACCTAACCCCAATTAGAATGGCAATCATTAAAAACACAAACAACAACAAATGCTGGAGAGGATGTGGAGAAGTAGGAACTCTACTACACTGTTGGTGGGATTGCAAATTAGTGCAACCGCTGTGGAAAACAGTGTGGAGGATCCTCAGAAGAATGGGAATGAGCCTACCATATGACCCAGCAATACCACTTCTAGGCATCTACCCAAAAGATCTGAAACAAAACTACCAGACTAATGCATGTGTATCTATGTTTATAGCTGCACAATACACAATTGCGAAACTTTGGTACGAGCCACGGTGTCCATCAACAGATGAATGGATTACAAGAATATGGGATATGTACACAATGGAATTTTACGCAGCTATAAAGAAGAACGAAATTACATCATTTGCAGGGAAATGGAGGGCACTGGAGAACATTATGCTAAGTGAGATTAGTCAGTCACAACAAGTGAAAAGTCAGATGTTCTCCCTAATATGTGGAAGCTAGATAGAATGGGACTTTGAAGGGACTCCAGACAAAGAAGAAGAAAACTTTAGATGAACAAAGAAGGTGACCTAACTGAGGGAGTTGGGGGGGGGATGGAGGGAAACACACTAAGGCACATGATGTATATACACAAACTTGTAAGTCTCAATAAGTATGCTGAGCACGAAAGGGAGGGAAGGGGAAGGGAATAGGGTGAGATTTGAGGGAGGGCTGAATGAGCAATATGTGCATGTATGAATCTGCTACCCTTACACTTATCACACTTATCAAAATATATAATTACAATGCACCAATGAATATATAAAAAAAAGAAAATTGGCCCTATTGGTTAAAAGAAAACATAATCAGGTAGGGCAGATGGAATTTTAATAGGGATAGTGTCCTGTTCCTACTTCTTTTGGGGGGATTTTGTGGGAATCATTATGTGTAGTTAAGTTAGGAGTATATGTGGCTATGGACGTGTTTTCCTTGACTGAAGAGATAGGAAATGGCAGAAGGGCTGTGGGAGATGGAAGGTGACTTGGTATTTGTGGTCAGGTTGGTGAAATATTTGGTGGCTTGTTGATTTTATATATGACTCTTCTGGTTATAATCTCTTGGCAGTGTGACAGTACCCTTCATCTGGAATTTTCTTATATTTGACTTAATATCAACATGGGAATAAAGAAATGAAAACAAGAAACTCAAATATTAAATAAATTATACAAGATCATGGTTAAAATTGCATTAGAGGTTAATCTTTGGTTTCTTTTATTTCTACTTCTATTACTAAGTTAAAAAATAAGTAAAATCTTGAAAAGTTCAACCAATTTTTAAACAGAAACTTTTTATTCTTCCAAAGTATACCTATTTAAGAAATTTGGTAAGGTTTCAATTGTTCAAAGTAATGCAATTATCTTCAAGTTCAGAAATAATTTAATCTCCCATTTAGCATGTATTTGAGGTGTTTCCCTCTTCGAGTCCTCCTCCCCCTCCTATCTCCCTCACTTAGGTCCCCTCCCTCACTCCACTAAGGTTTCTCCTTTGTCTGGAGTCCCTCCTGTGTCCCAATTTCTCCCTAGCTTCCACATATGAGGAAGAACATCCGACCTTTCACTTTTTGTCACTGACTAATCTCATTTAGCATAATATTCTCCAGTTCCATCCATTTCCCTGCAAATGATATCTTTGCTGGGTAGAGTAGTCTTGACTAGAAGTTGTTTTCTTTCAGGGTTTGGAATATGTAGCTCCAGGTCCTGGCCTTCATGACTTGTTTTGAAAACTCTGGAGTGATTCTTATTGTTTTGCCTCTGAACGTCATTCAGTCTTTTACTACCGTTGCATTTAAGATTCTCTCCTTGGCCTCTTTGTTGGTCAATTTGATAATTATATGGCATAGTGAGCCTTTTTTCTTTTTCTTTTTTTTTTTTTTTTGCAGTACAGGGGATTGAACCCAGGAGCATTCTACCTCTGAGCTACACCCCTGGCCCTATTTTTTATCCTTTATTTTGAAACCAGGTCTCACGAAGTTGCAGAGGGCCTCACTAAGTAGCTAAGGCTGGCCGCAAACCCCGGATCCTCTGGTCTTCGCCTCCCAAGTACTGGGATTACAAGCGTGCGCCACCATGCCCAGCTTGGTGAGCCTTTTTTCTGATCTTGTCTAATTAGGGTTCTATATGTTTCCTGTTCCTGTGTATTGAAATGTCAAGCAATATTCAAATATTTCGAGGTTCCAGGGGTTAGGTGGTGGGTATATTTGGTGGGAGGGGGAGGCATTATTTAGCCTGCCACAGTATAAACTAGAACTCATAAATGCTCTGAAGCCTTTCAATATTCCTTACCCTTTCCTTCAAAGTCCAGAATTCTGTTTACAAAGGAAGATTCCCTGTAAAATATCTTTGGTTGTCATTTCAACCAAGATCCTACATGCAATTCACAATTCTCAGAATAATAGAACTACAGAGTTGTCAGAGGCTGGATAAATTGGGTACTACATAACTTTTTTGAATCAATTAGTCCAAAGACACCTACCAAATTTAGTAGTAAAGCAAGGTCCAAGAAAGGACAAAAGAAAACACGTATTGAGTACAGTCTCATTATGTGCCAGACACTGCATAATTTGTAAATTCTTCTGAGCCAGTCTAATTACTTTGAGTTTTGCAGATACAGAAAGTGAGACTAAGAGACTGACTAATCCAGGATCACACAAATATTTTGATAAACTAATTTCCTGTCTACTAATATCCACTGTTCCTTCCTGTATCTTCTTGCCCATTTGAACTCAGGTGTGGAATGATGTCCGTGGAATTTGTCCTTCTGAACTGATTTTTTTTGGTGCTGTTTCTCACTTTGCATACTCTTCACCTTGCCACAGTGACTGGAAGTATTCTCAATAAAGGATGTTCCATTGGCTGCAGTCCCACAGTGAAATGAACCTGGACATTTATATATAGTCTAAGCAAGAAATGAATTTATTCTATTGTAAGCCACTGAGATTTGGGGATTATTTGTTACTCCTAAATAATCTAATTCATTTGTCTGAAGCGGTTATTAAGTATCAAGGCCAGAATTTGAACTCAGATCTGTCTATCAAAGCCTATTGCTATGGTGTGAATGTTCATGCTTCTTTCTAAATTCTTGTGGAAAAATTAATTCCAACTGCAATATAATTAAGAGGTGGGCCTTTAGGAGGTGGTCAGGCCATGAGGGTGGCTCTCGTGGACGCGTTTAGTACCTTGTAAAAGGGCTTGAGGGGGTCAGTTTGCCCCCTCTATCCCTTCTGCCATGTGGGAACAGAGCATTTGCCCTTATTGGCCTTCTTCTGCCCAGTGAGGACATAGTCAAGGCTCCATCTTGGAAGCAGAGAGTGAGCCCTCCCTGACACTGACCATGCAGCACCTCCACTGTGCACTTCCTAGCCTCCAAACTGTGAGAAGTAAATAGCTCTTAGTTATTAATTACCAAGTCTATGGTATTTTGTACAGCAGCAAGAACAGGTTGGCACCTGTGTCCCATTCTCTAGTCCACTGATTCCTAATTTAGTGTTTATTTCACCCTGTGAGACACACACGCACACATGCACACAGGCACGCACATGGAAAATATGAAAATAACTACCATATATTTTGATTATAAAGACTTCATTCTAAATAAGTTTGTGAAGTAGGTAGATGATAATATTTCTGAAGGAATAGATCATTACTGTATTAATCCTTTCTTTTTAACCACTTACAATATACTTTATGTAGAAAAGATTGATCAGTATTACTAAGCTCAGTGAACAAATAACAAGCAATGCTGGTATATGGTGATTGTGTGGCAGATGTTCATCTAATGCTTTATGTATGGTAATTTACCTGAT